>JAIPRM010000145.1:21642-43258 GCA_025469315.1 Stegophylla sp. TES_Ste_2020 | reverse complement strand
CCTCTCTAAAGTACAATCTAGAGGCAAATCCGGTTTCAAAAAGTTATTGATCTAAACTTTTGGACAAGTATTTCTATACGAAAAAGTGTTAACATAAAAAAAAAAAGAAAAAAAAAAAATAAACATCATTGTAAAAACACTAGCTTCTTCACTTTGTTCAGAATCTAAAATACACATTTTAATGTTAAAAAATTTGCTCTAACACTTGATTTATTATTTAATTGTGTATATTAGTTCTACTTAACATTCATTATTATGTCTTCGATTCATTAATACTGGCTTTTATTTAAATTGAAAAAGGATTGATTTAAAATAAAATTTAATATTTTATTGTTTATATAGAACCTAATTATCAAAGCCAATAATAATATTGAAAATAATGAAATAACTAATAAACATCTACAAGACAGTAATTGAGTAACCAATAGTGATAAAAAATAATACTGCAGCAGTAAAAGGTAACAAATTAATACAAATCAAAAGTCATTATAGGTACATTGGTGAATATCAACATAATTCTTATTCATATATTTTTTTTTTTTTTTTGTTCTTTCAAAAGATAGGTAACGCCAGCGCACACCTGCGACAAAGATATTATAATAATACATAGCGCACATCCTCGCACGGGTTTAATCCACCGTTAAGCCCATATAGTAGCCGAATTTGGTCCCGATTGAATTTCAACTTGTCTTCCTCTGCCAGCTGAATTGATCACTGTTTAATTTTAGTAGTATTGTCTCTCCAACTCGCACAGACGTTCTGAACATAATATATTTTTGGTGGTTCACTGAACCATCAAAAATACTGGGTAAATGGGTAGAGGTCGGTGTTTATACAATAACAGTAGACCTATGTTTTTCAAAACTACAGGACTTATTAACACCAAAACTTTGATCGTGACTGGACAACTTGATGCTAATACCTATCGTGTAATCCAGACGAAAATGCCACCAATAAAAAATAAACGCCAGTTTTAAATACATTTCTGCAAGAAGTTTCGATCCGTTGTCAAAAAATAATTTTAAAATAATAATAATATTATCATAAACATATGAACATATATATGATAATGTTAAAAACGCTTATTTTATAGTAGGGGAGGATGGGGGGCGGGCAGCTACATTTTTCAGCGTGGGTAATATTTTATAATACTTGAACCATCGGCTAAAAAATCTCAAACCACCTCCACCCACTAACTTCGCGAATTGGTTCTCGACATTCCCCCCTTATACAGATGATCGCAAAAAACTGTAACTCTGGGAACCAATTCGACTTGCAATTTACGGCGGCGGCGGAGCGTCATATAAAATCAAAAATGTAACCAATTCGGCTATATTGAGGTGTAAATAATCATCATAGGGGAGGGTCTCAGGGGGGAGGGGAACCGATCACCCGTCAAACTCCTCTCCGTCGTCCGAATACGTCGCCGCGGCGTTTGATATTGAATTCGTTTTTTTTTTTTTTTTTTTTCTAATTTTTTTTTTTCTATTTTTTATTGTGCCATCACTCGCGACAGAGATACCCTGAGCGGCGGACCCGAGGAATTCGGCGCTAGCTGCGGCGGCGGCGGCGGCAGCGGCAGCGGCGAGCTGCATCCCGCGGCGGCCGACGACGTGTGCCCGTGGGACTTGGCCGACAACAGCGGCGGCGACGGCCACAAGAAACGGTCGCTGCCCACGTCCATCGCGGAGGAACAACGAGAGCGCCGGCTGTCCACGTCGTCCACGCGCAAAAACTCGGGCGGAAACGCCGCGGCGGCGTACGACTCGGCGGCGAGCGCGGACGAGACGAGTCAGTCGGACTCGATGGCCAGTCGGCTGCGGCGCAGTTGCGGCCTGGGCGCGGGCAGCGGCGGCACCGCGGCGGACAGACAGCGCCGCGGATCGTCGTCGGCCACGTGCACGCCGCAGCAGACGGTGGACCGGCCGTCCGTGTCGTCCGCGGAAGACTTCGACCTGGGACCGTCGCCGGAGAGCAGGTCGCCGGAGAGACAGCTGCAGCAGCCCGGGTCGCCGCACGAACAGCAGCCGTCGTCGTCGTCGTCGTCGTCGGTGGACGCGGCGGGACACGACCGGAAGACGGTGTTGAAATCGCTGTCGTTGGCCCGGAAACAGAGCGTCACGCCGGTCATCAGCGTTAGTTCGGTGGACAGGGTGGGGGGCGGTGGCAGGGGCACTAATGCTGCCCGGGAGAATTTTTCCGACCGCGGCGATGCCGGAGGATCGAGTGCTACTGGCAATCGTGCGCGGGAAACTGCCGCCGAGGCTCGAGGAGCGACCGGGTCGAACACGGACAACAATGACGTGTGCCCGTGGGAAGACGAGTGAGTGGAATTCCTGCAGTTTTGTAACGGGCAACTATAGGTATACAATATAGAGTTGTTTTCGGTGCTCTCAGGTGTCCCAAGCGACATCCACTTGCTTTTCGATCGTTATCAGTAAGAAAACAAAACAATTTATTTTATGTGCAAAATTATTTATTAAAAAAACTTTATGGGGGGATGGGTTCTCGGACTTTTCGAACCCTCGAACACCTCGAACTTTAAGAAATTCGAACAGTTCGAACTGTTCGAGAAAAAAATGAATTCGAATTCGAACATCTCGATTAGTTCGAGTTTAGCATGTTCGAGTTCGAATTTTCGAACAGTTTAATCAGCAGATTCTTTTTTTCCCGTAATGTGTCAACACTTTCAACGCTGTTTCCTTTCAAATTCTGATAATAAGTGATGAATATCAATTAAATACACGTGTTCATAAGTGTGGTTAAATAATATTTTTAATTGTTAATTTTTTTCTATATACATTTTTTCGCATGGTAATTACTTGTCCAAAAGGTTGGACCGGTAACTTTTTGAAATCGGATTTTCATTGATTAATAATACGACTAATATTGTTATTATTGATAAATTTTCGAATGTTTTAATTTTTTTGAAGTTCGAAAAAGTTCAAAAGTTCGAAAATAGTTCGAATAAAATTCAGATTCGAGTTCGAGTTCGAAAAAATTAATGTTCGACCCATCCCTACTTAAAAAAGCATGCCTATTACAAATAATAAACACCTCGATAAAACGATCCTGTACGGACCTACAGTATATAATATAAAATTAGGATAATTTTCGGTTTTTTATCGAGTCCGAAATTGATTCTCAACTGATTTCAATAAAATTGTAAATAAAAATAATGTATAGACCTATTAATTACCATAAGAAAGCTAATATATCGATCCTAAAAACCTAATAATCCTAATAATCCTAATAATTAATAGACGTGTTAGGAAATAATAAAGAAAATAAATCTTCTATTTTTTTTTTTCATATAATTACAGTCATGAAAAGCCGTAATGCAAAGTTTAAACGCTCGGGAAAAATTATTCACCAAATCAGTTTCTACAAATGTTTTTTAAACAGACAGAAAAACATGCGCAAAAAATTTTAATAATAGAAAATATTGAGCGTAAACAAAAAAAAATTCAGTTCCCTACGCATTCTAAATTTAAACGCTTAAAAAAAAAACTAAATAATTATTTTTGAAATTTTTTTCTGGCCCATTAGATGCATGTGAAGCGATGCTTGACATAGGTACAAATTGGAGGTGGCTTTGGGGACTAAGTCCCCCCAAAAACATTTAAAGCCCCCCTAAAAGTTTTTCAAATCGCATAAGTTTAATATCTCTAATAAATAACAATAAATAATTATCCTAATATCACTATATAAATTTTTTTTTTTTTTTTATTCAGCCAGTTTTATTTTCCACTTTTAACTGAAAAAAAGGAAAAAAAACATCATTGTAAAAAAAAAGTTCTAATGAGAAAAAAGTACATGTAAAAAATTTTCTTCCTCCAAAATATCAAAAATATTATTCATGTTACAGTCTATTAATATTTAAATTTTATAAAGTTTGAATCAGAACAAAAATTTTAAATGCGTTTTTGTCAAATATTGGATAGTTTTTCTCTAATTTTGAAAAATTATTGAGAATTTCAAAAAAAATGACTTCTTTAAAGTACCACTTAGATGCAATTTATGATTCAAAACTTTTAGACAAGTATTTCTGTACGAAAAAGTGTTTTCAGAAGAAAAAAAATGAATATTCTAGTAAACACACTAGCATCTTCGCTTTACTCAGAATCTAATATTACAAATTTTATAATTTTTTAAAATAAAACACTCTTATTTTACAAACTCTGACATAGGTAATAATAATTATAAGTTTACATGTCAAAATGTGAATTTTTCGAAGATCGATTATTAATTTTTTCGTTAAACGTCATAGAATTCAAATACAGGACTACTATTTGACTAATTACCCAAAATTTGATGAAAAAGCCTATGAAAATTTTTTTTTCAAATTATTCCTTGTTAACGATTATTTAGGAAGAAATATTTTTACGTACGTACATTATTTTTTTTAGGGAATACCTATTAAATTTTAACATTTTCATCGAAATTGACCAGAATAATTAACTGGAGTTCTACTCAGAATCGTCTTATTGTAGAAATGATTTATCGTTTCTTTAAAATTTAATACATTTACCAATAGTATCCAACCCGAAAAAGCAACTTTTTCGCAGGAAACTTCCATTTTTCTAAAAAATTACAAAACCATAATATTTTCTTGTTTCGTATTTAAAAGAGTCGTAGATTGAATACTATAAAACCGCTTGTGGCTCCGGAACTTCAGGTTGCCGAACCCTGCATTATAGTATGTCCTAACCCCTTAGTCCAGCTTTTTGTTTAAAAATGCGAAATTCGACAAGTTATGTATATAGACCTATTACAGGATAACATTTAGTATTTATGACCCCGCAAAGAGCTTGGATAAATCCTGTATCCTCTCCCAGTCTCAATGTCAATCAGTTTTCACCACAAAAAAAATATCATCATTGAAACTGAAGTATATATTGAAAAAAATAATTAATATCAAACGAGTTATTATTATGAATATTGTAAATAAAAATAAATAGACAGTGTAGGTAAAAATTATTGCTAAATTCTTATTTTAATTATTTTTCCAACTTCGTTTACTACAAGTTCATTCTCTACTATTAATATTATTAAAGAAAAGATGAGGCAATCAGTGGCGATTCGAAGGGTGTGTAACTGAATTTGCGTGACACACAAAACAATGGACAAGTTTATAACGTCCTTTGATTGAAAAAAATAAACCAATTATTTGGAATGTGTGGTGAGAAAATAAATTTAATGGGGTATTGGGGTTAAAGTACAGTTAATATATTGTACGAAAATCAAGGAAAACAGAGTTCGAGATGCTAACTGAACGCTATTACCTCTCTCGTCACTCCATAATTACGAACTAAGTATGTATTATATGGTAGTTAATTCTAGAAATAATATAATATGTATATAAGTTTTGACTGAGCATGCATTATTTTTATAATAACACGTTTTCATATAGTTCATGCGTTTTTTTTTTCAGACACAATCAAGACACAGGTGGCCGATTTTTAAAGGTATACACAAACTACGACTATCTATGAATGTTTTCCGTCTCACACCCCAAATTCTATTATATATATATATATATATATATATATATATATTATGTACGTTTATGTGTAAATATATAGATTCGTCTATATTCGTATGAAATATTATATTTCTTTGCCAGATATTATTTTTTTCTTTTTTATATGTAAAAACAAAAATTACCCATTCAAAGGGTTTGTTCGTTCTCTATAACGGTAATACGATATTATTAACATTGTATTATTTATACGACCATTAATATGCATTTCCTTTGAATTTTAAGACATATAATTGAACAAAATAATTTATCTAATGTCATAATAATATTATAAACGGCTGAAATGTAGATATGTATTAATTTAAAAGCCAACAATTAATTTTATCGTTTTTTAAATGATAAAATTAATTTAATCTAAGCAATTTTTAGTATCTTTATTACAATAAACAAAATTATTTTATTATTTTATTAAAATATTATACATTTACGTGTACAGCATTATCACAATTTATTCCAACATTAAAATCGATTGACATTGTTTCGATGATTCATTATTTTCAAACATTTTTACCTGGTACTTATTTGTTAAAAATCACTGTTTTTCCTCCGAGTCATTCCTGATTTTAGTGTTATGGCTCGTTGAGAGAGAAAAACAGTTGGTGTTGGGTAAAATCAATAATAATACTCGAAAGTTATCATTAACAAGTTGCTGCACTTATGCAAGTTCATAACAATATAATTATTAATTCAACACTAATACAACTGCGTATTGGCAAAGGAAAAATAGGAATGCAGGTACGTAATATAGACGACATAGTGTTTAACGAGCAAAGCGAATGACGAGCACTCGAACAAATCGTTAATGCACATTGTGTACATTTTCGCGAATAACCAACAGTTCACCTACATAACACCTACATCAACCATTAGATTTGTATATGCAATTGTCCAAACACGTATAAATTTCATTTGGTCTTTATCGAAAAACAAACACTGACTGTTTGAGCTATTCGACTAATTCATTGATAATTATTATTTAACGCTTGCAATCATGAACTTTAAACAGTGCAGTAGTTAAATTCATGCTTGCAATCCTCATTATGTCGTTTGTATCATGTGTATTGTGTTCACGCACTACGCTCCATAATAGATTTATACCATGGAGTATTTTCCCTTGTATAAAAGGGAAAATCTCAATAAATAGAACTATAACTCTGTTGAAAAATTGTTCGTTTTAAACAAAATTTCTCTCTCTCTCTCTCGTTCCATTAAGTTAACCGTTTATATATATATATATATATATATATATAGGCGATTGTTTGTATTCATCATTTACTATACAAACTTCAAATTTTCAAATATAAACACTTCTGGCAATTCATTGCTTTAGTAGAACTAAAAACTGGGTACAGTTGAGGTCGAGTAGCTGAGCCCACATACACATCTCAACTCTACCTAGTTTTATATTCAGTTATAATTTGACAAACTCAAACGCAACAAATCTAGTTAACATTTATATTGTATCAATGATTATAATATATTATTATTATTATTATTATTATCGTGTAATTTAAAGGTTTAAGATATCTTACAAAAAATATATTATATTATATATTACTAGATTATTAACACTGCGAAACTCACGCAATATACTCGTACTCTTACGCTAATTTTTGGCTTGTATTATTAATCGATTATTATGCTATTTGTATTAAATAAACTTAATTCCATTTTTTGATTAAATATTACTTAAATTTACTTAAGTGTGTTATATCATAATATTTACTTCTTAAAAACTTTTAGAGGTATAATAAGTATAGCTTAATGATTAATAATATTATTTAAACTAACATTATATTGTGTACACTGTATACGTCATATGACAACTATTTATTAAAGTCACTGTATAAGGTAAACATATTCTTTAGTAACTATTATAGCATTTGTGATTGAGTTTGTCAACATATAAATAATTTATGAAAGAAAATAAGGAAAAGCAAATTAAGAAGTTAAAGTATTGTCTATTTTTTTAGTGAAAATAACAAATAGGTACCATGTACGAACAATTTTCACAACAGTTTTACAAATTATTGGTTTGGAATAAATGTATTTTCATGAAAATAAACATTTTAAGTACCAGGGTTAAAATGTTATAATTTGTTAATAAAATCTGTAAAAAAAAGATTTATTAATTTATTATTTTATTTATTAGAGAAAATAATTTTATTTAGAAAATAAACCAGCAAATATGAAGTATATAATAATAATATTTAAAATTGTGATAAATTGTTTACATAATTTTTTAAATTTAAAAAAATAGAAATAGAAATAAGCAACGTATTTATAATAAATTAAAGTTATTATACTGTAAAATACAATTTTTGTAATATGTATACCATTTAATATGTAATTTTAGAACGACGATGAGGTTGTTTAATCCATGTAAATGTAAAACTTAAAAAAAAAATGTCTATGCACAAACTGTAAAAGTATGATACTTAGGTTGCATATCTTGATTTATAATTGTCAAATGTACAACAATGACATTCTATAAAGTTTTGAGTAGACTATTTAGAAGGGAATATATTTTATTTTAGATTAAATATTATTATTGTCTTAGATATAGTTATTATAGTGAATAGTTTGTAGGTATGATGATAAATTGTACCTATCCACTTGTTGAATAAATTAAAAATTACATATTATTGTAAACTTTTGTTATTACATATTTTTCCTTTGTTATCTATGTTTATCATCATTTTGTTCAATACATTATGTATACAATCAAATCAATAAAATATGTTTTTTCAAAAAATACTGCTAAATACAAACAACAGAGAACTGAGAGGATTATTGAAGAGATATCTATTGAATCACTGAATTTCATAAATTTATACCACAAATTGACAAACAGAAAAATGGTTTATGTGTATAAATTTCTAAAATACACCCCTTCAAAAAACAAAAAAAAAAATGTACCAAAGCAAAATTGTTAAAAAAAAAACTAATAAAAAGACTTGTGTCAAACACTTAGTGTTGTCTCAAAATTGTCACTTCGTTCAGTTCAATGATTGTAATTTTAGGTAAAACTAACGAATTTCGTCGAAATTCTAACTTCAAACAGGTATAAAAAAAAAAGTTGACTAACGATTTTAGAGATTTTTCAGGTCAATTAGACATATATTATATGTCGGTTAGATCATATTAAATTTTCAAGTCTTAATATCAAAAATCAAAAATTTTATTACATAAAAACTAACAAAAAATGAGAAATTTCCTTAAGTTGCTGTGCAATGGACATTACATTTTTCAAAGTTTTCGGAAAATTTGGGATTAAATGGATTGGGAATTTTAATTTTTCTAAGTTGGTAACATTGCTTTTACACTCGGTACCAATTTCCATAAAATTTTTGATAATTTTTTTTTTCTTATCTCGAGCTATTATCTCGGGGACCCAACTGCCCGAACCTTAGATAATATTATACTATGGATGGAGCTATACTATATTTTACTCCTATACTGAACAACTGTGTCCAACATCATCTCCACCACCTTTAAATTTCAGGCGACTTGTCACAAATGCGCATGCGTAACATTAAATTTCAGAGCACCTCTTACAAATGCGCATGCGTCACAATATCTGTGTGTTTCGCACCATTGTTACGATTGGCTTAAGTACGCAACGCATGCGCAATTCATACTAGTGCCCTGAAATATGTTTAAATAAATAACCCAGTTACTAGTTAGTAAACTTCAAAATGTCAGCTCGAGTACGCTATCTAGTTGTTTTGTACATTTCTGTGGATATATTATATCTTAAATCATGTTCGTGGCTACAAGCATTGATAATAAATACATAGACAATAGATACAAAGCATAGATGCAAGATCGAAAATTTATAAAATTTATAAACTAGCTTGCTGCAGCCTGCTTATATAGTATAGAAATGGAGTATCCATGTATTTATCAAAGTATTCATTTTACCATGGTATTTATCGTCTATGATTATATCTGTGATTTTTTTCATGTTCTTTTTGGTAAAGGCAATAATATGTTTATGTTCTTAAACAGGTCCACAGGTCCATGTCAAATGTGTATGTATGCCACAATTAAAAAAAAAAAGCCACATAATTTATATAAGTTGTGTTTATGTTTTATATTAATTACACACTGCCACAGGATTAGTTATGGGAGTTACGATTGCTGACTGTTTGAACAATAATTTGGTTAGACAATTCATGTGTGCAACACAAATTTCAGCTATTAACTTTGAAGTAATTGTTACAAATACTATAATTGATAAATATAATGATTTGATTTACATGTTTTTCAGAATATATCAAATAATGTCAATTTTATATTAACGATGCTGTCAAATCCAGTATTGGAAAAATACCCTTTGAAAACAACATATGTTATTAGATTTTTGAAAACAATTATAAATCAAGTATGAGAATAATAAAATATGTGTAATAAATTATAAAATTAAAACATTATTTCAAATACTATATTTACAATGTATGAATAGGTTATAAAATGTTTACTTATAAATTACTAACGGGTATTAAATTTAAAATAAGAATGACTGAAGTTGGCTATTACTATGAGGATAAAATTATATATATTAGATAATTATTATTATCTACACAAATAATTATGGCTCAAAATAGGGGGTTGCCATTTGAGAAAAAAAAGTTGCAATGCGCATGCACGAACCTACAGAACAGTAAAAAATACTGAGAGCATAAAAATGTGCATTACGAAGTATAAAAATCAACCAAAAAGAAAGAATTCAAATTGCATTGCGCAACACAAAGATATTGAGTATTCTCAGTTATCGTTTATACACTGTATGTATATATATATAAGATAACTATCCTCCAACTCATGGAAGTACTTGTGAAAAAATCCATGCATTTCCAGTAAGCCATTTTTAGTGAGAGACTGGACATCTGAACCTCTTCCACCAATAACCAAATAAAATAAAAATAATATTGGCTATTGCACACTATTTAGTTACTTTTGATGTGCTGATTAGTATCAACTACGAAGTGTGTATTTAATCAATAAGATTGCGTATTATGTATATGATATTGTAAATAAGACCGACTTCAAAATTTTTTATTTTAAAGAAACATGTCAAATCGTCCAAATAGTTGTCAAAAAAAAAAAAATAACAAGTTTAACTTCAAAAAGTGTGTACTTTGCATCTGACTGGTGTTCTTCGCACTTCAGGTGGGATACTCTTCCCAAAGATAAATCATTTCTTCAACAAAACGATTCTGAGTGGAGCTTTCACTAATACACAATAATAGTTATCAGTTTTGAACTAAAAATGATTTTGTTACATACAACATTTACAAAAAACAAAAAATTAATTTTCATAAATGTTTACATGCACCTAATGAATACTCCATGAATAATTTCAAATTACAATAAAATATATAAACACCATGATAAAATAAAAAAAATAAAGCGGCTTTAATTATCCTAAATCAATATTTATGCACTATTATAGGCGTGCCCAACCTTTTTCAATTTGTGGACCACATTCAAAATTTATATTTATACTGCGGGCCCTCGTATACTACAAGGTTTTTTTTTTTCACTTTGATAAAATGTACAATAAATATATTATCTTTGTTCACTTATCTCATCGTCTGTGTTTGAAGAACTCAATATTTCCATGCTAGTTGCACAATTTTTAAGAAAAACACAATAATATGAGAAATATTTTGCTAGAAAAAATTTTGGATATTTTTTAACACTTTTTGTCTCATCAATTTTTTTCCTTTTCTTTATTTATCAAATAAATAAAAAAGTAAAATAAAATAAAGTAAAACATAGATTAGTATAGATAAGAAATAACTAAGCAAATAATTTTCAAATTCTCTGCAAGTTGTTTTAATTCAAAACAATATCAGAAATAAGGTTTCAAGTGTTTCTATATAAATGTTAGTCTTGATAATAAAATATTCCATAACGTAGGAAAAATAGCTTAATATTATAATATGCATTGATATAAAAAATCTATCCAAATATGCATTTATCAGTTAAAAATTATCAAATTTAAAATTTAAACTCTTTATGTTGTAAATTTAGTTTTATACAATCTTTATCTTTGTTTTATGATATACATTAAAAGATTCAAACTCCCAGAATTCTCTATCTTTATATAAAACTAATTATGTATATAAAACAGTTTTCTTTTAAAAATATAATTTTGGTATTTAATTATATAGTTAATAATACATAGTATTAGTGGTCTAATATTCTTAATTTCAAATTTGTGTCTTAAATTTTATTATTATTTATATATTCTACATATTTTAAGGATAATTTTATTTTCAGATGGAAAATAGTGAGGTGCAAATATGTGATGAATTGTATTTGAAGTATGTTGAACTAATTCAAAAAGAATCAAATGAAGGGCCTTTTTATAAACACTATATACTTGATAATAATAATGTTAGTAATGAGGTTGTTGAGTCCCTTATAACCATTGAAGAAAGTACTAGTATTGTTTCCCAAGGAACTACTGGTCTTTGCACTTGGCAGGTTATTTTTCATTCAAATTGATATACATTAAACAGGCCAAAACAAATTGTTATTAAATTAAACTTTTTAAATATCAAACTTAAATAAGATTTTTTCAGGCAGGCATAGCGTTAAGCAGTTGGTGTTTGATAAATAAAGAAAAATTCAATAATAAATTCATTGTTGAACTTGGTTGTGGCACCGGTTTAAGTGGAATAAGTGTGTGTATAAATTGCAAACCACAGGAATATTGGTTTACGGACTGTCATACAGCCGTTTTGAATACTTTAAAACGTAATATACAAATTAATGAAACACATCATAAATTCAATTGCAAATATGACGTTGTTCAGTTCTCCTGGGATAACATTGAACATTTTAAGATATTTGAGAAAAAAAAACCAGATTTGATTGTTGCAGCTGGTAAACAGTATAGATATAGAAACACAAAACAAACATATATATTTCTAATTAACTTATTAATTACATTTTTTAGATGTGGTGTTTGATCAAACTATGTTTAAGCCATTATGTAAGTCATTGAAATACTTTATGAATAATAATATAGCTGAAATCATTCTGTTTTGTACATTAAGAAACCTAGAGACTTATAATCAATTTATCGTAACACTTGGTAAGAAATTTAGAATGTATTAAAATTGTAATTTTTTGATAAAAAAAAAAAAAAGAAAGAAAATACAAATAACCATTAATCAGTATATTTAATTTCTTTTTCAGGCCAACAAAATCTACATTTCACACAAGAAGTTTTACCCAACAATTTCTCAATTGTATTACAACAGGACTGTCCAATAAATATAGTAAATATAAAACAAAATGTGGATATGTCTAATAATTATAAACTATGAAAACAATAGTGATATTTTAAATAAATATATCTAAAAATACACTATACAGTATATTGTCACATAAATTTAACTAAGAGTTTAATTATTTTTTAGTTGGTTCATCCATGTATCCCATTTCTAAATGAAACCGTTTGAGTTCTCCAATATCTATATCTTTATCCTTCATTGCTCTCTGAAAAAAAAAAAAAAAAAGAAATGATAATTAATTTTGCATTAACATTTTTATGAAATACAATAAATAATAATGCAGAAAAATACTTTTATTTTTAAAATCAACAAAACAAATGTATAAAATAAGATTTTGTTTTTATAAAGTAAGATTCTGTTTTTTAAATAAATCAAATATTTCAAAATATATTTTTCATTTATATTTAAATATTTTACTTATAAATACACATGTTCATTATTGATGTTAAACTTTCATATTTTTTTAAGTATTTTACATTGAAAAAAATTAAGTAATTCTGAAATTATAAATTTATGTGATTAAATTTTTGAAATTGTTTTCCCGTTTATGTAATATGTTACATTATTATTGATAATGAATGAAAATGTCAAGTTCCTAGTCCAATAAGTTTTGGAGTTATTGTTGAAATTGATTTCATGAAAATCTCTACGAAATACTTTGCCTTTTTTTACTTGATTTATCAGTAGTTTTTCCTTGTTCTCAAAAAAAGTATTTAAAATTGTGAAAAACTATCACTTTAAAGTACCACCAGAAAACAGATTTCGGATCTAAAAAGTTGATGTTATAACCTTTCGAGATTTATTTCTATATGAAAGTGTTTCAATAAAATGAAAAACAAAATAAACATCATTGTAAAAGAACTAGCTTCTTCACTCCTCTCAAAATCTAAATTTATGTATCTCACCACATTAAAAGAAAATAAATATATTCAATGAAATTTTACTGCTGTTTGTTCACAGTGTCATTAATCCGCCGCCTTTGACTGAACCATCTAAACCATTTTTCTTCTGTATTAAAGAATTAGATAAATGTAGCTAATTTATATTGTTTCCATTTCATTTTTTAAATTATAATTTATATTTTATATGGCACTTATGTTTCAATCAAATGTCCAACTTGAATATTTCAATATTATGAATAAATATTTCTTAAGTAATAAACAAATATAATATATTTAAATATTTTTACTTTTATATTCAATAAAAATCTGTTCCCTACTTATGTTTATATACCTTAACACAGCCTGTATAATTTTTCAAGAGTTCTGAACACATAGAATCATCATCATTTCCTTTAAGAAATTTTTCCTTGAACCAAATATTAAAGCACTTGTCATATTCTGTTTTGAATGATCTACATTCATCCATAGGATTTGAGACATCCCTAAAATATAATTAAATACAATACAATTATTACTTATAAGAATATTTGTTTTAATTGAATGGGGTTCATTACAAATATTATTTTGACCAATATATTTATTGGAATGTTATTTATTCATCAACATACATTTAGACTTAATTTAAAACTGCAATAATCATCATTGGAAAAAACCAATATTATATTCATAATAGCTAATTAGAAAAAAATTTAAGACGAATAAAGTTAAACTGATGTTAATTACAAAGAACTAGTAACACAATTCACTTAAAATATAGTAACTAACAAAAATTGATTTGTTTTAAAATTTTAATATCATTGAATAAACTCGAATTTTATCTTGAACCCAACTATAAACTGTCAATATTTTTAACATCGAGTATAAACTGGACATTATAATTACACCAGGGCTTAGAGACCTTATCCAAAAATTTCTACTTAATTTATTTATAATTAACTCAGATAGTTAACAAAATTTAACACATGGGTAATAACTTATTAGGTTAGGAAAAGCCTAACCAGTTTTATCACTTGCAGGCGTTTAGCTTTTTGTATTTTATTTTAAAATTTTAAATTCCATTCATACTTAAAACACGATATGAAAGTTACTTCATAAAATATAGGATACTTTAATTTAATACAATATATAAAGGTTCCTCAAAAAAAAAAAAAAAAGTGTCACAGTTCTCATTTACTATTTGTATACAAGGTATAAATGAAAGTAATTCATAGTGTCATGATTAAGTTTCAAAAATGCATATAAGTTCAATATAAAATATTAACTCACCCGATTGGGTTGAATGTATTTGAGTTCCTCGTCTTGACAGATATTTCTCCAAAATCAAAGGAAAAATTTATTTTATTTACGTTTGAAGACGGGTACGCTGTAATCATATGTAATACAATATCCTTCCACACATCATAATTATATAAAAAATTATAGTCGAGTAGTATTAAATGAGCATCACAATTAAAAACAGACGAACATTGATAATAATAATGAGAATTAAATTTTAAATTTTAACAAGTGGATATTAACTAATTTACTTGTTCATACGTCTTGATAACACAATACAATACTATGATAACGCGTGCAGTGACACAAATCTAACAAGACCTGTAGTTGCCGGCACTGATAGATATAACCTAAAAATGTCTGAAAATCAAACGCATTATTTATCAGGCAATAAGATAATAATAATAATTGTCATTAAATGATTGTGAATCTTGTCGCTCTGAAAGTTATTTACAACTCGAGTGTATGTTTTATTAGTATTTCTTTTAGGGAAAAAAATTAATAACAGTCGGTTTAATAATCGTTTCAAAAATGGTATTTCGTTTGTATAGTTCGCGGCGTGTGTTTAAACCGGAATAATATTCTTTGTCGTCGGCCATTCAGTGTATAAATAATTAACGCGGCGTAATTCCGACCATGGCCACTCCGACTAGCGGAAACGGAAATCTGGTGGACGAATTCGACGAAGCGTTTATGTCGCTGGTGGAAATAATATCGAAAGAAGAAGAGACGTTTTCGCCGGTCGACAAAGATGAAGTGCGCGTGGACATCGATCAGTGTACGCTGCGATTTATCGACATTGCTCGTCAACTAGAGGCGTTTTTCCTTCAGAAACGATTTCTGCTGTCCGCTCTGAAGCCCGAATTGATCGTCAAAGAAGACATATCCGAGCTGCGTCTGGAGTTGGCTCGCAAAGACGATTTGATCCGACGGCACTATGATAAAATAGCCGTTTGGCAAAATTTACTGGCCGACCTGCAACAAGTGGCCAAATCGCCTGCCCAAAACACGATGGGCCAGAGCCCTATGCCGGCACCAATGCAATCTCCTTTACCGGGACCAATTGGGCCGCCCCAACAACAGCCGTCGCCACAGGTACCCGGTGGCATGGTGTCGCCGCAGCAAGCGATGTTCTTGCAGCAACAGCAACAACAGCAGCAGAGACCGGGTCCAGTGGCCGGAGGCCCGATGCCCGGTGCGTTGTTGCAAGGGCCGTTGGCTTATTTGGAAAAGACCACCAGCAACATAGGAATGGGCGACGGGAGGAGGTGACGAGGTCGGGGACGAGGAAGAGGACGCGGTAGGGCCCATCTTAGTCCCCCATGACCACTGGCGAAAGCTCAACATATTTTGATGCTTTTAAGCCAAAACGAATTGCTACAAATAATCCTACCAATTATTTTGTGAAATTTACTTGTATATAATTATTGTAAAAATTACTTATTAAGAATTTCAAATATTTTTTGTTTATTCATAATATACTGTGTATTTACTTAGTATATATTATATATTTAAATGTATCTGTACATTTTTTTTTCGTACATAATATGCTGTAAATAATGCTCACTTCATCAATAAATTACAACTAAATGTATATATTGTATACTTTTAAATATATTTATTAAATTTCATAATAATAATCATCATTTACACAATTAATATTAAAATGTTTCCCTCATTTCGTCGAGGTTGGTTATGGCACTATAATTTACAAAGTATAGGGCCTAAATACAAAATACAATTATTTGTTTTCATCTTAAGTTTTACACAATTGGCCATTTTTCATTTAAGTGGTAACCTGTGTTAATGTTATATTTATCGAATCGACTTCACAAAAAAAAAAAAAAATGATCTATTATAAAGTAATTTAGAGTTTTTTGTAAAAACGCTGTAATTATTTTAACTTAAAAATAAAATGGTACAACACTTAAATGACGTACAAACAATGTTTACATTTTTAAGATTTAATTCTAAAAGAGATGATTATAAGAAAAAAAAAAAAAAATGATTGACACATTTTAATATTATCGATACCGCTAACTTAAAATTGGCCATACAAATAAATTAAATGGCATCGACCATAAATCAGTCTAGAAATAAACATTTATAGTACAACATAAATAAATTAAGTATAAAATATATAACAATTACATTCGTTTAAATAGAAAACATGTTCCACATTACAGGTAAATGTAATACTTGAATAAATAGTATACAAAATAATTATTTCAGCACCTCGTAAAACGCAATAATAAAATTCTTATTTCGAAATGTTCACCGGCTTGGAACATTCAGTATAAATCTCATGATAAAAAAAAAAAAAAAACTGATGGTATAACTTAATAAATTATATTAGTCCTTAACATTAACCAAAATAGTGTAAAGATAGTGCGAATTAAAAAAATAATAATAAGTATGAGCACTACAAATAAAAATGGGCAGTCATATTAAAATAAATTGCATTATACAAAATAAAATATAATAATAGTTTTTGTATTGTACTTCTTTTTTTTTTTTTTTTTTTTTTTATTTAAATAAGGTTGAAGTTTAAATATTTATAATAATAATAATGATAAAAAGTTTAGGAAACGAAGACACAACGACATCAGCAGCGCAGTAAATAATACATGAAATGGCGTTCGATCAGAAGTGATACTTCGACTGGGGCGATTTTTGATGGTCGCCCTCAAACGTTTCTCATCCACCCGTGCCAGGCGTCCAACGGTCGAATTCGATTCCACTGTCCGGGCTTTGAACGGCCGTCGACAGTGGGCTGAGGTAGCTGGAAGCCGAAGAGGCAGTGGAGTTGGCCAACTGTTTGGGCTGCATTCTGGCATCCAGCAACTGTTTCTCAAACGAGTGAAGCTGCTGCATGAAATGGAAGTTGGGATCTATATTGGATTTACGCTTCAGCACCATGTTGTACGCTTCGTTCAGCGTCAGCTGCCGGTGAGCCATCAAGTAGGCCAGCATTACAGTCACCGAACGCGATATGCCAGCTAAACAATGTACCAACACGCCTTTTTTCTGTGCCCTGCCTTTGTCTGCAACACATGTGAAAAACTAAGATGTTAAAAAAAAATGACATTTAAGTATTTTAATTTTACAGGCCCGAGACCAAATACATTAAAATTTGTACATAAAAAAACACACTATAATAATATGGGTAATTTCTTTAGCGTGCTCATCCCCTTTTTTGGACGTAAAAATACAAAAATTTGGAATTTTTTTTCACAATAAAAACCGTTTTCCACAACTCATTTCTTTTGTCACCCCTTAAGGATGTCTTGTGTGGGGATACAATTTAATTTTTTCAACTTTCTCCCTCTTATTTTAACACAGAATTTTATTCAGATAATATGTCTGTGAATTTTGATGTTTTGAAATCCAAATTTATACAAGTAAGTGGTTCAGATTTTACAATATTGAGAATTAATCAGGTAAAATCATACATTCATAATAATGTTGTTAAAATTCCGTAGTCAAACAAGGGAGTTGCTATTTGAAAAAAAAATTTGTATCTTCACAAGACATCCTTAAGGTGACATAAAAAAAAATAAGTTATGGAAAACATACTTTTTATAATAATTTGAACTTTCTGAAAAAAAAATCCTAATTTTTTAATTTTTATGGCCAAAAGAGTGTGGTGGGCACGCTTAAAATTACCTTGTATACAACACAGAATTATCATATTAAAATTGGACTTAAGTAAATTAATATTTACAGCAGTGGAATAATATGCAGTATTTTACAAAAAGGTAAAAGTTTGTGGTAAAGTTTCAAAAAAACAATTGTCACCCCTTCCCCGTCCATGTACATCACTTATTCACCACTTATTGAGTTGGTATGAGACTATAAAATTTTAAATTATTATAGTATGAAAAACATAAAATTAAGAAATATCAAATTTCTAAGATCAATATAGGTAAATATTTTATAAAATTATATCGAAACAGATCAAAACTAGGGTGGAAAATAATTAATTTATTATATTATTTATTATAAATTTATCAAACAAGTACTTAATTTAATTTTGTGAAATTATTGTAATATCAAATATGGGTATAACTGGTATAAGGATGTTAGGAAAGCTACAATGATGGGAATGAAGTTCATTCATTTTACGTGAATTGTACATGAACACATTCCACTTCTAAGAAACAAACGTAAATGTTTTTGGTTTATTCGATGTCAAATTTGAAACCTAATTTTTCATAAATCATAGAACATTATATTTATGACTTATGTTTTATATTACATATTGGAGAAAAAACTTTAAATTTCTTTCATAGAATTTGTATTAATAAAAAAAAAACCTTACATTTCAATATTGTTTTATTATTCATTGTCATATATATATATTTATTTTATATTATATGATACAACTATATAAATCCATTGTCATTGGAATAAACCATAAATAATGAAATTTTAAAAAAACGATAAATCACTAATTCAATAATACAATTATTCTGAGCGAAGTGTGTTAATAATATAAAGAACAATAATAGTTGTCATTTTTAACACACCAACCAAGAGTATGTGACTCAAGGAGCAAAGAATATCCATGGTGCGAAATATGTCCGCCGGCTTTCTTGTCTACACTTTACTCTTTTTTATCCAATAAATAAAAAAAAGTAAAAAAAGACAATTTTACTTAAAAACAAAAAAAATTTCATATTTTCAAAAGATTCTTATGCTATAATATTTCTCATACCTATTATTGTTTATCTATGTTTAAATTTCCATTTAACGCTTCTGATATACAGTGAAGACATGATCATAATTATTTTATTGTTAATAAAAACTAAAGAAAAAGATATTGTTGTGAAACTTGGCGGCTATTGAGTTAAGAGAAGAGTAGAAGAAAAGTTGAAAGAAGATCTTTGTTGGAAAATTGCAAGAGACAGAACTGAGGAGCGTTTTAGTTTTAAGAAGAAAATGGAACTAGGGCTGGTGTATGTCAACCAGTGGCGCAACCAAGGGGGGTGTTTTGGGTGTCTGGACACCCCCCTTAAACCATATTTATGGAAATTTTATTCAATAAGCATTGAAAAAAGGAAATTTTTTAACTATAGAATTATAACCTCTATTATTTCAGACATAAATTTGAAACAGGCTTTAAAAATTTATGTTGTTGAATATGCAATGCTAAATTGTATTTATCTACAAATAACATTATAAAAATGTTAACTCGTAAAAAAGGCAGTTAGATTTTTCTACTTGAAATTTTTAAAAGTTTAAAAAAAGTTAAGACAAAACATCAATAATATATCTTTACAAGAAAAACATTATTTGACTTTTAGAAATATCGAGTTCCAAATATTTCCCCCAATAAACCAGTTGGGCCCATAGTTACAGAGGGGGGTACAAGGGGCATTGTCTCCCTTTAAACCCAATTGTTGCCCTCCTAAAAAATGAATTAATAATAGAATTAGTCCTGCTTTCATGTTATATTCTAAAAAAAAATTTGTTTTGCCCCACCTGAAATTTTGATCTAACTACGGGTCAGTAACTAGTCGAATAATATTGTATCGATCATTAATGGAGTTACGAAGAAGAAAGATTTTCAAATCGTCTACAATAACATCAGTATAGTTCAGTCGTTTGGTGTGGAAGGAAATGTAGGATAAGAATTATTGTTGAATTAAGGAAATAGGAGAGGGGATGATGAAACAGAATTCAAAGGATGGCGAGAAGGAAAATAATATTGATGAAGTCGCATGTATAATAATTAAAACGATAACAATACTAAATCATTCTATTATAATAACAAATTGATAACACTTCTTCCCATTAATTGGCGCAACTAAACTATTCCCTCAAATTAAATTACCCGTACCCATACATGTACCCCTTACTATATTATAATCGAACAACGCGAATACTCAGAACAATAAATATGCGCCTACAACAGTGTTAAAAATATTGTGTAATTACAATATTCACTTTGACATGTGTTGGCGGCGGCGGCGGCGATGTATTGTTCTGGTTGTTTTCGTTTGCGAATATTGGAATCGCTACACACAAAAATGACTTATAACTTGGTAAACTCTAAATACGCACAACTGAAATATTGTTAATTAACAAACTATGACTACTACACGCGTTTATATATAAATACACCACCGAATTCGACGAACTCGATTACTTTGTAGTTTGTATCGCATATTATTACTCTTATATATAATTTATAATAATAATATATTATAAAAGCACCCATACAACACACCAGTCTTATATTATTATTATTAAACCATGTAGGCAGTTGTGTACGCACTATTATTATAATAATTGCTCGGAATAGTGTCATTATGTATATTTTTATATACATAATGACTAATATATTAATTACAATTAATATACTAATATACATAATGAATAATATATTCATTTTAAATTCTGAACGAAGTGAAGAAGCTAGTGTTTTTACAATGATGTTTATTTTTTTTATTTATTTTTTTTTTTTTCTTCCTCTGTGAACACTTTTTCGTATAGAACTACTGGTCCAAAAGTTTCGATCAGTAACTTTATAGATCCAAAATCGAACCCAGATGGTACTTTTGAGAGGTCATTTTTCAAAT
>JAIPRM010000145.1:6095-21542 GCA_025469315.1 Stegophylla sp. TES_Ste_2020 | reverse complement strand
ATGGTACTTTAAAGAAGTTACTTTTCGAAATTATCAATTGTTTTTCCAAATTTCGGAAAAACTACCCAAAATTTGTCTAAAAATACTATGAAACTATCTTTTTTCAATCCAAACTATATGAAAATTTAAACATAGATATGCAATAATATGATAAATATTTTAGCGCAAGAAAATTTTCAAAATGTGAAAAAAAATTTCAAAATTGTTTTCTAACATTTTTTTTTATGTATACACATTTTTGTAGACAAATACTTGTCCAAAAGTATCGACCAGCAAATTTTTAAATCTATATTTGCCACTAGACGGTATTCTCAGAAGTGACTTATAACAGCCATAAAATTCTACCTGTGGGGCGAGGAGTGAATAATACCTATAGTGCAAGGTATTTCCTGTTTAAATAAGAACTTTTCATCCTAAAAAAAAGCTTGTGCTGCCCCATCAAAATTTAAAACTTCGTTGTTTCACTTGGACAACAGCCCGAGTGAAACAGTATTTTACAAACAATTTGTGGACGGTGTAGCGTCATCTTAATTATTATTGAGTCGTATTTTCTGTTATTTTTAGTGAGAGTTAAGACTCTAATATTGATAATACAATGTAACGAATGACGATTGCTATTCAATGAACATCATATTTGCCTTTTTATTATTAGGTATTTGTAAATGCTTATGTAATAATAATCTGACAAATAGCATTGACTATTTTGAAAAAGATATAATCATCACAATAAAAAATAAATGTTGAAAATGAATGTGTACATTTTTACTCAGCATGTTGATAAATTTTTTTATTTTATATTATTGGAAATTTGCGCCCTTCCATGATTAGCGACCGGGGCATGTGCTTCGGATCGCCCCCCTCCCCCTTAGATCCGGCCACTGAAAGCGCTCCTTGAGCTATCAAACTTTCCCAACAAGTCCCGTTCCTAGTGGCCGATCGAAAAATATAAGAACAATAATAATAAATATTAACAAAAACTATAATATGTACAAACTTACCGATGAATTCTATTGCTTGAGGGAAAAAACTGGCAAGGTTTTGTCCAATATGATCGGAAATGGGTATCTGCATGTACTTGATGGATCCTTGTTCCTCAAAAGTATTTGGCAAGTCCGAAGTAACATTCAAAATGTACTAAAAAAAAAAAAACAGAAAGACCCGATTAAATATGACGTAAAAAATTAATGAGTATGATTTCCGAAGCAAGTTGAGAAACGTTTCTAATAATTACCTCTATCTGGTGTTTTTTGAGCCATTCTAAGTCTTCCGAGTTGGCTGCGTTACCGAGGAATAGGTCTGGCAATATTTCCACGGGAAAGTCACGGTCTTCGTCAAAGCCCAATATTGAACTCGAACTGTCCACGTCTGACAGACTGTCAATATCCGAACCTCCAGAACTTTCGGGGGACGTGCTGAGCACAGATAGTAACTGATGCTGGCGACGTGAATTTCGGGTGGGCACAATTGTTGGAGTGATATGCAATGAACGCAAACCCATTAAAGTGTCAGTGTCACCGATAAAACCAGTCATGTCATCATTGGCCCGGGCGCAACGTTCCAAAAATGACTCGCACCATTCCGGATAGGATAGATGAAAAGTATTGAAACTTTCTGGAAAGAAAATATAAAAAAAAAAAATCGTTATTTTACAGGAAAAAAAAATGAATTTTCAAAGTAGAAAACATGCCTTTCTACGAACTAATAAAAAATTCCAAAGAATGTATATAAAATATTATGTACCTATATATAAGAAATTAGCTTTGCACGTATTTATTACTTACAATTTATTTATGAATAAATTACACACAACTCTATTTCTAAACTAACAAGTTTTCTACTAATTATAACTTTAATTATTTCTTATATTCATTTTTATGAGTACCAAATCTTCCATACCTAACATTAGAATATATATTATTACTAATACATGTTACTATTACAATGTATTAACATTCAAATGTGACATATTTTAGATTCTAAGCGGTAGCGAAGAAGCTTATGAATGATGTTTCTTTTTTTTACTTTTTCTCTTTCTGTAAACACTTTTTCGTATAGAAATACTAGTCTAAAATTTTGTTATTATATATATTTGCACTTTTTTCAACCGTCACTGACCAGAGGCGACACGATTAACATTACTACCAATTATGTTATAATGAATTAATGTTGATTTGCGATAATTAGAGCTGCTTATTTTTTATTTTATTATGACATTTATATTTTATTGTTATCTGAAATTATTTATGGAGTATTCATTAGGTGTAAGTGAATATATGAAAATCAATTTTCGTTTTTCGTAAATTTTGTATATTAACGAAAATAATTTTTAGTTCAACATTTAAGTTTAATTCTTCAAAACTGATAATAATTATTGTGTATTAGTTTACGCTCAGAATCGTTTTATTATTAAAATTCAACACACCCGACAAGAGTAACCCACCCGAGGTTCGAAGAACATCCCAAGGTGCGAAGTAAGTGTATACACTTTTTTTTATTCTAAAACATGTACAACACGTGGACGCAATTGATTTTTTCTAACTTGTGTCTGCCTATGGAATCCAAAATATAAAACTCTGCTACATACTGGACATCCGAAAAAATATTTGATATAATGGTTATGCAAAAAGTCGGTTCCTATTGAAATTGTTTTATTTTATCATGCTTTTTCAACAACTATCTTAAGGCAGCATTATTTGAATGGTTAAACTTCAATATTTTTAATTTATTACTTCATAAAAAATCCCCGCTAGTAACAAGCTATATCAAACTACTTGTCTGGATTTATAGGAGTTCAACATACTATTCGCATTATTTACCAACTTGGACATTTTGCTCATATTTTATATTTTACACATGGAAGGTATTTATTTATTTATTTAGATGTTTTATAGCTCATTGTTAATAAGTATGTAAATAACAATATTCCTTACTCTCGAGGTGTGTCTTTCAACAAACACCAACATGTGGTAATAATATCCGTGACACGCTTCAAGCCTATTCATAGATCCAGTACCTAACACATTCACAGTTCAACAATATTCACAACTATAATAATTTTGAGAGCATTGTTCACATAACAACACGTACTTAATTAAACATTTTCAAATTACCCTAATTATTATTATTGACGTTGCATAATAAAATCACTAAAAAAAAAAATATATATATATATCAAGAAAGTAAAACGACTATCTATCATTATATTAATATATTTACACTATACTTTTAAATATTATTACTTATTTAATATAGTTAATATTTTTCTAATTAATAAATTATGAAAAAATAAATAAATCATTAATTTTATCTGTAGCCATAAAAATAAGTGTGTATGACGTATAAGTAATTAATTTTATCCAATTAAAAATTAATACGTCTAAACGACTTAAGACTCGGATCATTATAAAATTAAATAGGAGAGATAACAATAATCATTCGTGTTTTTAAAGAAAATTATTAATTTTTTTTTTACTAAGGTTTATATAAAAATAACATAATATTCTGTATAATGTACGTATAAGTTTTTTTTTAATGTACAATTCGAAATCGGATTTTCGCCACCTACACGATGTAGACTTTCGTTTTTTTTTTCTCAATATGTGTTTATGTGTGTGGGTCGCGGCGAGTGGGCGCCAACACCGCCTCCACCACTACGCCCTTCCCTACAACCACCAAGAATCATCGTCACGTCCTGTCACCCTGAAGGTATAACATTGGCGTTTCTCTCACAAAAGAGCCCTGTAGACATCTGGACCACCAGCAGGCAACGGAGACGGCAGAAATGATGACGACACATCGATCGGCCATCATCACCGGGGCTTAAGTGTGGTTTCTCTGGACTGCATTGGTTCCCAACTCAGTTTAAGGTGCGGACCACTTAGGTGAATTTATCACCATCATGGACCACCAGTAAATTTTCCCCCTCCCTTACAAACAATTAATTTTAACTTCTTAATTGACACCAGACTAATTAAGTAAGAAAAAGTGATAAAAATCCAAATTCCAATATTTTAACGACATAAAAATAAAAAAAATAGAAATTTTAATGAATTTGTTCTTACTCAATTATGAAAAAAATGCAATTTTAAATAATTAAAACATTTTTAATCTGTAAAACTAAGTTTAAATTAATAGGTAATGTAGTTTATTAGCATACGCTAATTTTTAACTAGGTAGTTGTAGGATCCTCTAATTATGATGTTACTCAACACAAGACGCATATCGTCTGAACTCAAAAGAATTCAAACGATTTCTTTATTTGTGATTTTGGTTAATAGAGAGAAAACTCTTTCCTTTTTGAAAAACAACATGTGATTGAAAAAACTATGAGGAAATGTAAGGCTATTTGGTGAATATTTAGATATCCCATTACTCCATTATACTAAAACAATCATTCTGAAGTTCGATAATTTTTTCTTGAATTTAATCAATATCATCAAGAAGATTCTTAACATTAACAATGAAAGGACTTCGAATTAATTTCTTTACAGCTTAATTGATTAATATACCATGTTCTCAAAAGTATAGAGTCAATTCCTCCTTAAGGATTTGTAGATATTCTACTACAATATCCTGTATACTTTGCTTGTTAAATTTGTTTATTCACCTATATTTAATTTAAAAAAGTGATACATACGTCAAAAACTCCTTGGCAGTGTGGATCACTTGAGATCAGCCCAAGGACCACAGGTGGTCCGCGAACCACCAGTTGGGAACCACTGGAGGATACCCGCGACCGGAAATCAAAATTGGCCCGTCGGAAACCGGCTGCCAATAAAACCTTATGATTTATTATTAACCACCAGGATGACGACCCCCACTTCTCGCTACTCTCTTGGTGATCGTCGTAAATACTATATCTAGTGTTGAACCCGGATGTACACATGAGTTAGCTTAAGTTAATCACCAGGCCGAGGGAAAAAAAATAACACATCCAGTCAATTATTGTTGAACGCATTTAACATAATTTCCAATTATATAGAGATAAAAACTTCATTTATGGTTACCACAATAACAATTCAAAACTAAGTATAAACACATCCGTCGCTTTTTTCGAGGCCTCCGAGCAGCGTACATACCCTACACACTAGTAAAGTACCCAAAATTAGGTCACGGAGGAAAGTCCACATAATGTCGACCTACGTAGTTGACCTACCCCGAATAAAAAATCGATAAACTTTGTGCAACTACACGTTAACCGGTTTTCATCAAAAATTTTCCACTGCATATTATTATTGTATACATTAAGTATAAAAAGTATAGACAAGAAAGACGGACTCTTCGGATGATCAGATACTCTTAGTGGGTGTGTAGAATTTAAAAAAAACGATAAATCATTTCTTCAACAAGACGATTCTGAACAAAGAAAGTTAATAATATAAAGAATAATAATAGTCATCATTTTCAACACACCCACCGAGAGTATCTGACCCGAAGAGCAAAGAATATCCTCGGTGCAAAGAACGTTCGGTTTTCTTATCTATACTTTACTTTACTTAACTTTTTTTATCTAATAAATAAATAAAAGGAAAAAAATTAATGAGAAAAAATAGTGTTAGAAAAATGTCCAAAATTTTCTTTCATCAAAATATTTCTAATATTATTGTCTATCTGTGTTTAAATTTTCATAGAGTTTGGATTAAAATAATTATGGTTTCCGAGTCTTTTTTGTCAAATTTTGGGAAGTTTAAAAAGAAAAACAAAATGAAGAATTGAGAAATTCAAAAAATAACCACTTTAAAGTACCAACTAGAGGCAAATTTAGTTTCAAAAAGTTACTGATCGAGACTTTTGGACAATTAGATCCAAATGAAAAAGTGTATACAGAAAAAAAAAATAAACATCAGCTTCATCACTTCGTTAGGTTAGGTTAGGTTATTCTTTTAGAATCTAAAATATATGGACTTAATATTAAATAAATATTTGATATCTGTTAGATCAAGAGTAAACGAAAAATAGAAAAAAAAATAACACGCGAGATAAAAATATAAAATAGCTATCGTAACCGGTAGCACAGTCTGCTGTAGTATCGTGTCCATATCAGGTTAACGAGACACACGAGGTGCGATTCAATGAAAAAAATATGAAAACTGACGGCGTCAATCCGTGATAATTTTTTATTTTTCATTTCTACGAAAATGCGGTATAATATTAATAATAAAACTTTCCGCCGCCGCCACTGTCATTTCAAAACGACGACCTATATGCGGCGTTTCAGAGGCTCGAATATCGATCCTCCTACCCAAGGCCCCTAACAGTATATAGGTCAACTCACCATGAGATTTTACACAACGTATAGATAATTGAAAATATACACAATATTCTTAAGAAATGAGATAGTTTTTATAGTTTTAACCCTACCACCTTTTACTTTTGTTTAATCGATGACCAATCTATTTACGCAAAACACAAATTGATACTATTAATTCTTTCATGCGAGAAGTCGTATATATACATAATCAACTATTTATAAAATATTAATTCACCTTAAAAACAAAAGTCCAAAACAATCTCATTTAAAATCTTTATTTTCTATTTAATACCTATACTCTCTAATTCAAAGGACAAAATGTAATTAAAAACACAAACTATGTCTATTTGATATCATAGAGCTATTAAATAAAATTGTGCAGGCCACCATCAATGAAAAAGTAAAATTTTAAATCAAAAAGCCCGACATACTTCGCACCATAGGTATTCTTTACTCCTCGGGTCAGATATTCTTGGTGGGTGTTAAATTTTAAAGAAGCAATAAAAAATGTCTTCAATAATAACACTCTGAGCGAAGTAAGTTAATAATACAAATAACAATAATAGTCGTCATTTTCAACTCACCCGCCAATAGTATCTGACCCTAAGATTGAAGAATATCCATAGGGTGTAGTATGTCCAGCATTCTTGTCTTATTCATTACTTATCTTTACTTTATTTTACTTTTTTTTATCCCATCAATAAAGAAAAGGAAAGAAGTATAAATAGACAAGAAAACCGGCCATTCTATGCACCACGGATATTCTTCGCTCCTCGGATCAGATACTCTTGGTAGGTATGTAGAATGTTAAAGAAACGATAAATCATTTCTTCAACAAGACGACTCTGAACGAAGAATTAATAATATAAAGAATAATAATAAACGTAATTTTCAACACTCCCACCTATGTTATGTTTGAATATCTAGTTGTAAAAACTTTCTCGTGATCTTAATTATTTCATATATTTAATAATATTGGTAATAATTAAAATTAAATTTAAAAATACGAATTTCAACAGTACTATTTATGTATCAATATTCAAAAACATATTTATTTGAGTATCAGACGCAGTACTGAAATTACAGGCAAAAACAATTATTAAATTTAAATTTATTGTAATTATGTTACCTCTCATAGTTTTTACATTATTATTTACTAGATAAAACAATTAAATTGAATAAGTAAACAATTAAATTAAATTAAATTAAATTATAATAATATGCACATACCTTCATACAAAATACCCCTTTTATAATATTTTGTGCATATTCCTATGAATTTAAAAACCAATTATATTTTTACCTAGGTACCTCATCGAATAAAAAAGTAAACTATGATGAATGAGAATCTACTTGTTTGATATTCATGATATTATTAAATTTTGTAGCACAGAAAACAGCAAACTACAGCAAACAGACACCACACGGCATATATTTTTAACACTGCAAATAGGAAATAATTTAAGGTGTCTAAATATAAAATGGGTGTTTATAGACGCGCCACCGGATATCCTTTACACAGCGTGAAGTGCGAGAAATCCGCATCAGTCGTTTGTTTTTAAAATAGGTCGTATGTTTTTCAAATTCCCAGCAGTAGTGGAAACGGAAACCGGGCGACTTATTTTCGGACTAGGCGTGTCCGGGGTGTACTGGATTTTGCGCGCCAAGGCCTCTTACAGAAAAGGAAGCGTACAACGGATTCTAAATGCCGGAAACGAACATCCGGTTTAGTTTAAAAACACACGGGCAGGATATACACATACACGCGCGCACACGCCGGATACTGGCAGTTTGGTTGTGAAACAGAACATGCGCTCTTTCCGGCTATACAATTGGGTTTTTTGCCTAATAAAAAAAAAATATATATATGCTGAAATAAACCCTTGGATTAGGTGTATTATTTGACAATAATAAATACAATAACAATACTGGAATATAGTTTATTCCAAACTAGTTAGCCTATGCGTGCGTGGGGGTAAAGAATGTGCGCCTAGAGAAATTTCCATTTCTTCTACTTGTTTATGTGGGAAACAAGTAGCAATTACTACACTACACGAGTTGATCGACGATTCCGACTTACCATTGATTAACCAAAAGACTGGCACATCTAATACAGGTAGTAAATGACATAAATGAATTTATGAAAAACAAATTTTTTCAAATTGTTCGAGTAATATCCGGCGGCAGTATCATAATATAATTATATTATATACTATATCAATTCTCAATCTTTTTAGGGCCTCGACCCAAATTTTTCTTCAAAAACTTTTCGCGACCCACATGGTTTTACATTTGTAGAATAAAAAAGTAGTTCTTAAAAAAACAAAATTAGATTAATACGAATTTCTCATATCATTGATTATCTATGTATAAATTTTCATAAAGTTTGGATCAAAAAATAGCAATTTCCGGGGCTTGTTGTTAAATTTTGAGTAGTTTTTCCATATAAAAAAAAATATGAAGAATTGAGAAATTCAAAAAATGACCTTCCAAAATTCCAAATAGAAGTAAACCCTGTTTCAAAAAGTTGCTGGTCGAGACTTTTGGATAAGTAGATCCACACAAAACACTGAGTACAGGCAAAAAATAATAATAATAATAATAAACATCATTGTAAAAACACAAGCTTCTTCACTTCGTTCAGAATCTAAAAATTGTACTAATAAATTAAAATATAATACGCATGATATAAATTCACGCTAAACCAAATCAAGTAATTGCAGATGAAAATAAATGGAGATTATACAAAAATTAATAATGAGGAATATTTTTATAAAATTATCAAAATCAATTTAGGCTCAGTACCAAAAACGATAAATTTATTTATATAACTTTCAAATACACCATCACAGATTCAAATAATATCGCTAGAACAATCTATAAATTAAAATTACACGTAGAGCGTATAACAAAAAAAAAAAAAAAAAAAAAATATTACCAACGACATGAAATAGTTGATTAGCAGTAATTAATAAATGCTAGTCACAGCCTCCCAAGAAACCATTTACTGTCATCGTCAACATAACTACCACCTACTTAAAACTACATATTATAGCAGCTTCAACTATAACAGTAAGTCATGAATAAGAGTGCGTGCACACATCTATATTAAATATAATGTGTATACAATCTATATTTGGAGTACGTCTACACAAGTATTTTCTGTTAAGACAATTGATTTAGCGAAATACATGAACTGAACAACTACTATTCTCAGTGGGCTAATGAATTCGATAAAATTTGGTCATCCCTCTAACGCTTACCATTAGAGTGACGTGGTACAAATTATACACATCATAGAAATTGGATCACAAAGGATTGGTTGACAAACGTTAAGTGGACAATAACGTTTAGTCGACAAACGTTTGGTCGATACTAACGATTAGTCAACAGTTATGATTTTAGATTTTGTGTAGAACGAAGAAGTGTTACGAGTTTCTAGTGTTTTTGTAATGCGTTTAATCTTCATTGATTCAAAATTCGTTCAAAAGTATCAATAAGCAATTTTTTGAATCCTAATTTGCCTCTAGACAATATTTTTAAGAGGTAATTTTTTCGCAATTCTTAAACATTTTCCCAAGATTTGAGAAAAACTACCAAAAATTTGAAAAAACGCCATAAAATTTCTTTTAAATATGAATAGTGAAGAACCTTACGATTTTACAATGATGTTAATTTTTTTTCTCTTTCTGTGAACACTTTTTCGTATAGAAATACTTGTCTAAAAGTTTCGATCAGTATCTCTATAGGTCCCGAATCAAACACATATGATACTTTAAAAAAGTCATTTTTCCAATTTCTCAATACTTTTTCCGAAAACGGGGAAAATCTGTCGAAAAATTGACTTCTAAAATGCAGCTAGGAACTTGAACTTTCACCAACTACTAAAAATGGTCACGAGGAAAATTACATAGAAGCTCAATATTTTAATTTAATTCTTCAAAACTGATAATTATTATTGTGTATTAGTTGAAGCTTCGTTCAGAATCGTTTTATCGAAGAAATGATTTATCGTTTCTTTAAAGTTCAATACACCCGTCATGCGAAGAATACCCCGACGAGCGATGCAGGTACACACTTTTTTTAAATCCATACTCTATGAGAATTTAAATATTAATAGATGATAACATGAGAAATAATCTAGCGCAACAATTTTTTTTAAATATAAAAAAAATCACATTTGTATAAAAAATTATTGTTTTACTTTTCTCAGTTAATAGTGAAATATAAAACTGGCCGAGTAAAAAATAAATATTTTAGTTTTATTACACTACATGATATACAATATATATAGCAACAATAATTGTGAATATATTACTGTCGACTAAACGTTATTTTGGACTTAACGACCAATCGTGACATCCCGTGGAAGTTGCCATTAAACTACGAAAGTACGAACCAATAATTATAATAATATTACAATTAATTATTATTGTTTACTGTTACTTCATTAGTACGTTATTAAAAATATTTTATGTTATCATATATATATATATGCACATTATGACGTTATAGTATAGTAGGTCGACATTGCTCCCCCTCCCCATAACCCACACATGCGAATCACAGAATACGTAAAAAGTAATAAACTCGTTAACATCTCGAGTAGTAAAACCTCTTGGTCGCCGTCTCGTGGAGTTTTTCGCTAATACATTATTAATAATATTCTTGCTACTCGCAAGTATTCGCAAATTGAAACACGTGCGCGCGCGTAGGTATATTATACTTCGGTATTTATGATGGTAGGTAGACGACGAGATGAAAGGAGAGAAAAAGTAGAAGGAAAAAATTACCAGCCGAGTCCCACGCGAATCGTTTTACCCGGTGGTACATTTTCATTAAGCGCGCGCCGGAAACCTTACACGGCCATAACGAGGGGGCGATGGTGCGGCGGCGGCGGCGGCGGGCAAGACGTTTCCATTGAGTTCGGCAGCGGCACGAAACACGCGCGCGCGCGCATACGCACACGCGTGAACAGGACGGATGAATGATAAAAACACGCCAACGAGACGACGACGGGAGCGGGACAAGCCCCCGCCGCCGCCGCCGCCCTGATGAGGCAACTCCAACACCACCGCACCGTTTCCGGTACTCTCGGTCCAAACGTCGTCGTCGTGACTATGCCAATTGTGTACGATGAGAAAATACATAAAATAATAATAATAATAAGACTTCCTGTTGATCGCGTTCTATCGGACTTATTTGGTAATCGTCCGTCAACCCCCACCATTCGCCGTTTGGCGGTCTGCTATCTTCGAATCATCGCAGGACAATAATCACGAATGGCCTTTACAATAATAATAATTCATTGTTTGTATGTATATACATTATTTTTTCTCAAAATACATGGTTTATGACATTCCAAATAAACCCAATTGTGGTATCGACTGCATGAAGAAACTGATACTCAGCAACCGTAGGCATTTCATATTTATTTAAAAATGTATATAATATATATTATATTTTATAGTCCAAAGTGTGCTTTGAAAAGATTTTCTCGAGGAAAGTAAAAATAATTAACAACGAATGGGATTGCATTCGAATTAAATACAACAAATTTACCAACCAGATGTACACTACGTGGACAGGACAATAAATTATTGTTTTACCTTTATTTTATAGTTGTGCAGTTTTAAATAACGGTTTACACACATTGCGAACTACAGTTTAATACGATTTAACGCAGCTGCATCAAAGATTGGTAAATTTAATTATTAGTTTTATCATTCATGGCGTAGTACAAATGTTTAACAATAAACTGATGTATTAAGGTAAGAAGGCATGCAGAAAATGATACAGGGGCGGATCTGAAGAACATTTAAGGGAGTGGCGAATTGGTATCATAGGTATAATTCAACAAAACTTCGCTCCTAATGGTTCGCTGGTGGAGGGTGCGATTTTCTATCATTCCATATTTTCAATCTATTAAATGATGGTTTAATATATTATACAACTAGGATCTATATAGATATTATATTACAATATTAAAATCAGTACACTTCAAATAATATACAATATGACTAGGGCTCGGAAGTTTTAGTATTTGCATTATCTGTCTGGTAAATATTAAAACATAATTAGTGCTAAAAAGTAATTTTTATATTGCTACAATTTTCAATACCTAATCATGTCGTAACATAACATTGTTGTAAAAATTATTGTTTTTAGTCAATATTAATTTCCAAACCTTAAAGAACATCATATCAGCTGCAAGTAATAGATTATTCCAAAAATAATAATTGGTTGTATTTAAAATTCCTCTGGTACATACTACTAGACTGAAAGGGGAATCAAGAAAAAAATCCAAGGGGGAAGGCGATCGCTACGTCGCCCTCCCCTCAAATCCGCCCCTGTGGTGATATTATTTATTACTACACTAATACACATTAGTTCAACTGATAAAAATAAAAGACGGCACTTCGAAATTTAAAATAAATATTGTCTTAAGTAAATAACACATTGATTTGATGGTTAAATAACTAAAATTCAAAAATATCCCGGATTGTACACGTATTAGTAATTAATAGTAACGTTATCATCGCCAGAAACTAAATTAAACTAATGCAATATCTACAACCTATATCTAAATGTAATTGAAACATATTAAAGTAAATAATCATACACTCTAGTCATTCTATAATAATTAATGAATTAAGATCAAAGTGTGATATAATACACCAAAGTACAAGTTCATGATAAAAATATAATAAATGACACAATACCTATCGAAGATCGTATTTCATTAAATTCACATTCAACAAAGAACAAGTTTTATGAAAAAGTCAAATGAGCATACTTTCCATTTATATCGATGAACAGGCGGCAAGTTGAAAGTTATTGGTATTTTTTTAAATTTAAAGCCCGCGGAATTCACAAATTTTCTAATAAAAAAGTAACAATTTTATAAGTACATAACATTCCACAATACATGAGATAACAATATGTTACATGAACATACTCACAACGTGTGTGTCAAAATGCTTTAGAATATTATCATTATTATTTTCACTATACTTAGGTTTAGGGAAAAAAAAATATTTTTAGTTAAACTATTTTAAAACGTATAAGGTAACATTTAATTAACATTTTAGAAACTATTTAATATTCAAATTACTAAACAGCAAACGTATTACACAATAAGCCATATGATATAATATATAAACATGCTCTACTCAACTAAATATTATTATTACTTAACGATGCGCAAATAACTAGACTAAAAAGAAAATTATTTCCCTAAGGAACCTTCCACACCATTGCCGCGCCCCGAAAAATGATCACATCTAACCAGTCGCGCGAACGACCTTGATTAGGTCACAACACCTATGACAAGGATGGTACCTACTGCTACTACTGTAGCTGACCGTGAAGGTTTCCAGCAACAGGCAAGATCAACAAAACTAATACAAACATTGAATGAATAGTAATAAGACGTTCATTAAAATATGAATGAACACACCATTCTTATTATAATAACACATATTACATGAGAACTTGCTCTACCGAAAACTATTTTCTTCATTAGGATCCTCTCTCTCACAAAATGTGTGTCTAAAACGCTTGTGCATATCATGAGTGTAACCCCAACTTAATAGCACACCACAAGCACATAGGAAGCGTTCACACCTACTGTTAGTGGAGGCTCAGCTGAAATTTCAACTGTTTTCGATCCATACCGGTTTGTAATAAAATCGGATTCAGTTGATGCAAATTTTAAGTAATGGACATTCCTATTTTATTGGGCTTTATCGACTTGGAGCACTAATATGACGACTTGGAGCACTAATGTGACGATGAATGGAGATAATCACAAATTCTTAGAAAAACAACATGTGTATTTTCTACTTGTATCCTATTGCAAAGACTTTTTATTAGGCCACAAACTCTGACACCATGTATTTATATCATGACACTTAAAACCATACTGTAAAAGTTTAAAATATCGATGATACTAAAATTTCATTAAAAATGAATATAATAAGTATTATAATAATACAACTATAATAATATTGACTTTGTTAACACTCAGGCTTCAGTAAAATAAATATTGTGAAATAATGTTTCCCCTTTCTAAATATAATATTAACTGATTTCAATGGAATAATTGCAGCCACAAAAAAGTAAAAATAAATTAATTATACTTTATTACAATTAATTGGTTAAATTTGATAAGCAAAAATAATATAACTAGGAAGTCAATTAAATTATAAATACCTAAACCAAATAAAGTACCTAATACATTACAAAATTATGTACCTAAATAATAGTATTAGGTTTGTATATTAGAATTAATTATTTATTTATTATCTTACTAAGAGAAATAATACAGGATTATTAAAATAAATTTAATAAATTGTATGGTAACCATTATATACTATCAATAAATAGTTATCTACAAAAATTAAAATATTTATTCTTTTTCAATCACAGATTTTTAAGTGACAACATAATATATGTATCTCAAAAAACCTTTACAATCGGGCATAGTTAAACATCCTATTATTTAGATAGTGGAATTGGACTTCAGATACATTGATTATTCTTATGAAACTGCGGTTATAGCTAGTGAGAATTAAATAAAAAAAAATAAAATGATTACATAACATTAAAATCAATGAATACTAAATACACAGTACTATTTAAGATTTTGAACGAAATGAAGAAGCTAGTATATTTTACAACGATGTTTATTTTTTCTGTATACACTTTTTCTTATGGATCTGCTAGACCAAAATTCTCGAAAAGCAACTTTTTGAAACCGGATTTGCCTCTAGTTGGTACTTCAGAGAGGTAAATTTTTGAATTTCTCAATTCATCAATTATCAACTATTCATAATTATCAATTATTCATCAACTATCCAAATTTGACAAAAAAAAGACTCTGAAACCATCATTTTCTGATCCAAACTTTATGAAAATTTATATACAGGTAGACAATAATAATATGAGAAAAATTTTGGTACAAAATAATTTTAAAAATGTGAAAAAAATTTTTTGAACATTTTTCTAACACTTTATTTTCTTATTATTATAATTATTATTTTAGATTCTGAACAAAGTGAAGAAGCTAGTGTTTTTACAATGATGTTTATTTTTTTTTTAGATTCTGAACAAAGTGAAGAAGCTAGTGTTTTTACAATGATGTTTATTATTTTTTTTTTCTGTTAACACTTTTTCGTATAGAAATACTTGTCCAA
>JAIPRM010000144.1:67363-78096 GCA_025469315.1 Stegophylla sp. TES_Ste_2020 | reverse complement strand
TAAATTTTCATAAAATTCTGATCAAAAAATGATGGTTTTCGAGTCGTTTTTGTCAAATTTTGAGTAGTTTTTTTCCAAAAAAAAAAAAAACATTGAAGAATTGAGAAATTCAAAAAATGACCTCTTTAAAGTACAATCTAAAGGCGAATCGGGTTTCAAAAAGTTATTGATCGAAGCTTTTGGACAAGTATTTCTATACGAAAAGTTGTACACAGAAAAAGAAAAAAAAAAAAATAAACATCATTGTAAAAACACTAGCTTCTTCACTTCGTCCAGAATCTAAAATAATATTTAAATACAAGATACTAAATACTTTAGAAGAATATTCAATTAATACTAAATACAAGATATAATAATTGTATTTGAAATACATGTATTTTAAATACTGCCCACCCCTGGATATAGTTACGTCTATGTTTTCAAATTAATTATTATATACGATTATATTATTATCGTACTCATTTTTCACAACCCGCGTGTTTTATGTAACCGAGTTAAATACAACAGTAACAATAATAATAATAATAATAATAATAAAATCTGTTGCGCTTTTTCGAAAACGTGAACATGACAGTTGGAAAACACCGAATAATTTCGAATTCCGAGTAAATTTGATTACATATACATACATATAATTAATACATAGGTACTGACCCTCCCCCCCCCCCAAAAAAAAAAAATAAAATTACGGGTTCAAACACACGCGGGTGTATCAACGGTATTTTTCCGGGAGTAGAGTGGTAAAAAAAAAATAGAAGAGAATAATAAAAACATCGAACAGATGACCGGCAGCGGGGCTAGCTCACACAACACACGTTCACCTGACCCAGCCCAACCGGTCCTCGGCATTCGAGTCACGGTATTCCACGGCACACACACCACACAGACGTAATCCGAACGCACGACGAATGCCATATAGTGGGGCAGCTGAAATGGAAAGCGATTCCGTCACGACGCTTCAGTATCCGAGCAGACATAATGTTCGATGGACAATAACAAATTTAATAATAATAATAATAATAATAATAAGTAGCCCGTTGTAATTTTAGCTGAATAATATAATAGTCCGCGTGCTGCTTTCGTCGTTATGATAAATAATAATATTGTTTATACGATTTTTTTTTAATTTTTTTCTATGAAAACATTTTGTCGTCGTGAGTAAAAATTGTGAAGTTTTCTACGTATTATTACCGCCGTGGCGAATCTGACATAAAAAAATTTAAAAAAAAAAAAAAAAAAAAAAAAATGCTCAAAGAACAACAGATGTTGATGATTTTATAGTAACAGTGTTACTACGCGCAATGATACCGAGCTGACACGACAACCAATATACACCGACACAAAGTATGACATTTAGCTGTGACCACATCAGGTAAAAATACGTTTTTTAGCATACATTTTTGTGAATAGACGATAGATGCCAATATAAAATAAAACAATAATTGTTGAACATTTGGATGTTATCCGTACATTTATAATTGTCTGAATAAAATATTGAGTGTTCCTAAAATACATTGCGAAAATCAAAGAGCAACTTTTATTTTTATATTATTTGTCTCGGTGATTTTAAAAATATGCATTTTTGAAATTAAGTAAAATCGTTTATACGTAAATCGACTTTTTCACTTTATTTATGTGGCACATTAATGTATTTGTACGAAAAAGTTGAATTTTTATTCTTTTACGAATTCGATGAAATGCTTTTCGACCATTCTTTACGAACGTTCGGTGAATTAAGTACGGTAAAATGCATTTTAATTGTTTTATTAGATACTTAGTGTTTAATTTTAAAATTAAGTCAGAAATTCGTCTCAAGAGGTCGTGCCCGTAGAATACAAAAAGCAAAAAAATACGATAATTGGTACTGCAGGTGTTGTAAAAAAAAAAAAAAGTGTTTAATCACAAAACACTAGGCGCGTGTTGATAATACAGACGAGATTTGCACATTGCAAAGAAGGTCGGACGTTATGATGTAAACCGTCGGCCAACATAAACAGTGAATCTGGTTACTGATCCCCGACAACTTTTATTTTGCACATACTTTTTCCCCTCTTCACGGTACGATTACCGTAGCCAGAAATGTACTCTCACTCTATGTCACACCAGGTGTAGTGAGTATTGCGCAATATCGTTTTAGGAAAAAATAAATTGAATGTTTGGCGGCGAATTATATCCGGACAAGAAAATCATGCATAATTTGTGGTTATGACCGTATTAACTTAATTTCCGATTTCAATTGCGTTCGTCGAGACCGTGGGCCATGGGCTCAACACCGAAATGCTTGTCTTCGGATTACGAACAGAGAGATTTTGATCTTAGCCACGATTTTGTGACAATACAATAAAATTATACCCTTGTCCTTTTTTCGGTGCGAAAATCATAGTAAATCAACTAAATCGTACCAACATTGAATTATTTAAAAAACATATTACAAATATGAAAATATGCATATAATTATTACTATCCGATACCTTTGTTTTATTTTGTTTTGGATTTGTGTTTAATTTATACCAACGTGTTTATTAAAAATGTACTTATTAATAAATCGACTATTCACATTCATATCGTAACTAAAAATTTTTGAAAAATATAAAACATTAATACAAATTATTATTTTTGAATACATTTCATATCTTGTATCCTTCGATTACATACATCTCGTGTACAGAGATAAGTACCTTGTATCTTTTCAATCACGTAATTAGTATTTTGTGTGTTTTCCCACTTACGTACACAAGATACCACAGATAAATATTTAAATTGATTTTTAATGACAAATATTATTATTACCTAATATAGTAACAAAATATAAAAATCATATTAACAACTAAGAAAATTTTCGTCATCGGGTATTTCATAAACGTAGATAAATCGCAAATTGTTTTGTTTATAAGAATTACAAAAAAAGGTATTATCTAAACGACTTGCACGTGAAGCCATTATTCTACACGGGTAGAAAATAATATATCGATTATTATTTTACTATTGTCTTCGGCCATTATTTGTCATTAATACGTCGTCATTTATGGTATTATATTTAACGCTATTAATCAATAATTTTATTATATTTTATACACATTATATTAATATTTACTCGTGTAAAACAAAAACCTAAATGTATCTGTACTCGGTGACAGGTCTACTAAATACCGGTCATCTATCGATCACGTAGGTCAACTAGATCTTTGGACATCATAGATCTTGATGGGGTCAAAATTATATCCCCAGGTCATCTAGATATACCTGTGGTTATTTAGATCTCTACGGCTAAGTAGATCTTCATTTTCCTCTATATATATATATATATATATATACTGATATTTGATATCAGTTCACCGCTTCGCTCCGCTCATCAAAAATATCCCTCGGCTGCTTTGTAACGTTGGGATATTTCGGCTTGATAATCGAATTAGATCTCTCTTGATAGAACGTGTGTCGTCTATATCTCTATGGCCAAGTAGATCTCTCTGTAAGGTCAGTTAGATATTAAAAAAGATACAGGGATTTAAATTGATGAATTGAATCTTATATCTTGTATCAAGATACTTATTTTTCCGTATTTTGCCAAATTTGAATTTGAAAAAAAAAAAAATACTAAAAATTAATTGTTCGTGGATTAGTTTAATGTTTAATGATAAATTGTGATAAATTCAATGTATTTTACATGGAACGCTATTGCGTGCAGTTTTATTATTGATTTTTACCAGCAAGTGGCTAATTCTTATCAGGTTTTACTTTATTCATAATTGAATCCTTCGGTAGATACATCGAAATTATTGGTAGATGCCTGGTGTATTTAAATGTCTAGTTAAGTTATATTTTTGTCAAATCAAATCAATTAACAGCACTACTTCATTAGCATTTCAATTAATATTTAAGTACTAATGTAATTACTGACTTTAGTTAATTTATAAAATGACACAAAAACGTAAAACCAAAACGTTGTTCTGTGGTATGTAAATAATTTTCAATAGTCACGATGACAATTAATATTGTGTTTGTGACCTTATAACAATAATATAATATATTCAAAATCAATAATATAATTAAAAATGAAACTAATTATAACGTCTAAACGAGTAATTATTGTGAATGGTGTGTAGGTAATATTGTATAAATCAATTATTTTATAGCAACATTTCGAACAATGTAACAATGTTTTAAATTTGTATACCAATAATAATAGAGAGTATCGAATCCGAAATAATATATTAATTTTGTTTCCAGAAAAATGGTTAATTATTGTACTTAACACAATTATTTTTGAAAATTTAGGCGCCTGTCTTCGTCCTTGTAACCGAGCAAATGATTTGCATAAATAATCATATTATTATTAATAGTGGGGAATTGTGATTATGTAATTCATTGACAAAAATAATAATAATAAAAAATTACTTCGACCGACCGGTACCCTCAAATATGATAATAACGGGTGTTTTTACTTTCAAAAAAAACTATTTCGTGGTCGAAGGTCGATCGCCTCCGGAAGTTCATTAACGTGATTTGTAATTATTGTCCTTTATCGCAGGCACGTGTATAGTCGACGTATTCTACCTGAAAACACATGATTTATATTTTTACATAGGTACTTTCTCTGAACAAGGGCATGCCGACCGATGAAAGTATTTACGTATTCATATCTATTATGTTTTTTTGTAGCATTTCCTTTCAAAGTTTGATCATCAAAATGAAATTATCATCAAAATCAGTTCACCATTTTAAATCGTATAAAATTGAAGTCCTTTTTATGATGACAATAAAATTGTGAACAATTTATTTTCCATCTGATACTCGTATGTACCATACGACATTCTGTTTTTCGCAATAAAAATTAACGAGGTTTATTGTTTATATTATATTCATTTCGAAAAGCGGTTAAATATCCGGTCACAATTTTAATAGCGGTCAAATATAAATTACTGTCATTTACGTATTTCAACTGATTGTTTGAACGCTTGTTTTATTTAAAATTCGTGAAAATTTTATACGATTATGTTGTCGCATTGTTTGTTATGTTAGGGACAAGTGAAGAAATTTAGAAAAATCTCATTCTTTATTTTGTTTTTAATTTACCGATTTTTATAAAAACACAATAATTCATAACAATAATATATATTATGTAACCTATAAACAAAAAAATGTCAGCATTCATTAAACGAAGTGGTTCGTTTAATATTTTATTCAAATAAAAAAATTGAAAATAAAATGACAATAATATAATAATACTTATGTCGTTAAAAGTAAAAAGCATATTATAATAATGTTGGCGCACTAATGATCTTCATGTACGTAAATATGTTATGATGATCAACAGAAGAACAATGAGTAATATTATTAATGCAGTAATTACTATTTTTATTTTATCGTCTATAATACGTATGTAGATAGGTACATAAAAGTTAAAACCGGTTTTGCATTTCTTTTTTTTTATATTTTATAGATTATTTGAAACATTTTTTCGTAGTACTTATTTAATTTTATTATCTTTTTTATTTTTCGTCGAAACTCGTTCACCTGTATTTGGCTATAAACGTATACTAGATCTAACTTAATTTTAAATCTACTTAATTTTATTCTACAGTAAAACTTAAGAAATCGAGTCATTAACAAGTTAATGATTTGTTAATGAGTACTAATAATATGATAACAAGTCATATACTAAAAATTACTGAGTTAGTTTTATTCAGGTACCTTTTTTCATTCTGGAACGTGAATAAATTTCAACAGGTTATTAACAATATTAATGAAAAAATTATTAGAATATAAGTACTAAGTTGTTATTTCTCATTTAAGACAAATCGATGTCGGGGAAAAGTTGTATGTTTAAAAAAATTAAATATCAACTTTCGTCTGTGAAATGCGTATAATATGCCACTGATACTGTATATTTTGTACTGACAGTATAAATTATTATACGAATTAAAACTATTGTATTTAAATATTTAGAGAAATATGTTGGATGTAGTTTTTAATTTCACTTATATGGTTTTTTTTTTTTTTTTTTTTATTATTACTTTCATCATATTTACATACGGAAGTATTTCGCTTGGGCTTACATTCGTTTTAATATTGTAACTTCGTATTACATGAAGCACTACCAGGAGGGAATGAGAAGCTGAAATATGCTCACTTATAATTTATAATTATTATTGTAAATTATTTGTGTGTAATGACCTCAATAATTAGACCTGAAATATTAAATATTTATTACGAATATTGATGAAAAATTTACTAGCTAATAAAATATCTTTGTTGATATACTAATATATTATTCAAATTAATTTTTATGTCTATTGAAATAAATATTTAAAAAGAAATGTAAAAAAAAAAAAATGTATGTAAAAGATGAATAAAAAAGAGAAATAATTAATACATAACTCACATTATTTTTCATCATTTGGACGCAGAATATTATTTACAAACTATCGAGAAAATAACGTATTATTGTTTTTTTATTAAATTCAAAATTTTTTTATATTCAAATTTTGTTTTTCCTTTTTTTCAGTTAATAGAAGAATATAAAACTGGCTAAGTAAATAACATTTGTTTTTTTTTTTTCGTAATAAGCTATAAATTTTTTACATTTTTTATTATATATTAGATTTATACATAATTTTAAAACACCTGATTTAAATCAAGTGATGTCGCTTTTTTTAAATTACCGTGTAAAAATTAATAGTATTGCAATTATTTATAAATTAAATTAATAATAATTAAACTATATTTTAATTTTTGTTGTATGTTATCAACATTTAATCTATTGTTGTTGGCTTTGATTTTAATCATAATATGAGTAATAGTGGTGCAATGCTTTCTCATATTATTTTGTATAAAGTAAATGATTTTATGAATATGCATGGACTAGTTGAACAGTAATTAACTGTTAAAAATATTTAATTTATGAAATGAATACATAATTGCGTTGAAATGGCAAAAAATTATTACAAAACATATTAGGTATTATTTCCTTAATTAAATGCGATTCCTAATTCCAACACTCTTTCTTTCTAGAGAATTATGTGAGCTAAATTGAGTAAACGTGTGTTTACTTACATGTCTGAGTAAACACTAACGTTATTTTAAAAAGACAAATTAATTTCCGCATTGTTTGTTAATTATTTTCTATTGCAATGGGTTTATGTAGGATATTATGTTAATAAGATTTCGGTTTTGTTGTCTCTGGCTATTTAACGAGCAATATAACTAAAACGCACAATGCAGAGCTCATATTATAATATTATTATATCGTTCGAGTTAAATTTAGAGTTTAAACACATATTATTAATTTTAAAGAAAATACTACTTTCTAGAGCATAGCATTTATCTTTTTATTGTAAAATATGGTCTGACGTTATTGCGTGGTTATAAATTTTAGACTTTTTAAATTGCCATAACTCCTTGGTGAGAGGCCATATTTTACCTAAATGATACGTTACGCCGCCCTCGTAAGTATCATTCTCTTCAAATTTAATAATGGGAGTTTAACTTCTGAATTTAACTCGAATTCCATTGTATGAATTCTTTGTTTATATTGTTTATCCTATATTTCTCGTCAGACAGATGGATAAAATAAACATGCGCTGACATTCACTTGATATTTTTTGATTTAATTTTCTATTTAAAACGGATTTCAATATGCACATCAACGTCATAGAGAGTTAAAAGAATTAAATTTAATCTCGTTTTATTGAAAACGATATTTTTACGACTCTAAAATATTAATGTATTATTACTTTCATGATTTTTTATCAAGCAAGTATGGAAATTGAAAAAAAAAAAAAATGTTTATTACCTTTAAGAGCTTGCTGTGAGTAGAAAATAAAGAAAATGTCATTCAAAAATAATGAGAAGATAAATATTTGTTTTTAATGCGAGACAATGAGATCGGATTTGCTACTTATGCGGTATAATGATTTGAATTTGAAAAAAAGTGTGTACTTCGCTCGTCGGGTGGGATATTCTTGAAAAATTCAGCATCATTGTAAAATCATAAGCTTCTTCACTCCGTTCAGAATCTAAAAGTAAATTGAAAATAATTATTTAAGGTTTCAAAATTTAAGAAAATTGATTTTTTTTTTGGCCAAACAGATTTATGAAATCTATTTTGGATGTATGTACTCATTTTCCAAGCTTTTTAACGCAGATAAAGCGGTATGAATTTTTCCATAGTTTGTACATTTAGATTTAGATTTTGTTGGTTTAAAACGTTTTTTTGTTTTATGATTTCTGTCAAATTTGACGCAAACATTCTCGTTTTTGTGACAAAAGTTATGGATATGTAAAAAGTGCTGACAAATATTACATTGTGATCCCTTTTTTTCTTGGAGTTAAGACTTTAATTTTGTAGTTACATAATAAGGAGATTATGATATATATGATTATGAATAGCTATTTTTTCTTATTTAGATTAAGTTTATTTAGGGTAGCTAGATCTTTATTGATCTCGTTTAATATTAGTGTGAGAATGCAGACCACGTAATACAACATGAAATATTTTTTTCCCCTGTTTTTAATATAAATTTTTTTTATACACTCGATTTTTTTTTCATCTAAAAATTTTAATGTACGTCTGAATTAATTTTTTTTATTCGCATTGGTTTTAAAATGTACATTTTTTTTTTTTTAGATTTTTGAATCAATTCCTTAATGTATATTACTGTCATTTTACTATAAAAAAGATAAATTTTGAATTATATACCGTAAATTAAAAATCAAGAATGTTTACACGCTGACTCCAATTATTGGCCAATCGGTTTTTTTTCTATCTTAATCATGAAAATTCTGTACAAATCTATTTTTCTTATTTACATAATAATAAATAATATTTTAATATTCGAAAATAACATCTTCATTATTTTTGTAAATATTTAGTAGTCTGTAATTTTGTTTAGGATTATTGAGTTTGCATGTTTTGATTTAAGCCGATCAACAATATAATATCATGGTTTACTCGAGCATTCCGCCCTGTCGTTACAAATATTTTTGTTCATATTTTTTTCTCGTCAAAAATATGTATAATACAATATTATTGTTAAGGGTCATTATTAGCAGGGGTACATTTAGAGGTCAATACACGTGGGGCAAAATTATTTTATGCCCCTAGGCGTATTCGGTATTTGATATATATATATATAAGTATAAATAACTTTCAAAAAATTTTCCTCACTTCGTTTCAATGATTATTTATTGAAAAAAAGTTATTATCATCATTATCTTCGCTCGTATTTTAGACAGATAAACTTCAGACTCAGTTTCAGCCGAGATAAAATAATTATTTTATAGTTTTTTCTTTTTCTTTAAATATTTGTAAGTAAGAATATCGTCTAAACAATTTACCGTGCCGTCAAAACTTCCTCCCAGAGTCCTTCTCCCCCCCCTCTTAATGCACTTCTGAATATTAGATTATAATATTTGTATCACCTATGCCAAACAAAAGTTTTATACGAAAGCTCGGTTTTGTGTTTTAAAAAGTTTTGTACCCATGACAGTGGATTTTGTTTTGATCACGTCTTAAAGTTTGAATTAACTTTAGTTAGTGGTTGAAAATTAATAATGTCGAGAACATTCAGAGTATGTCATAATCAGCCTCATAATAATTGTGATGGGTTTAACATACAATCGAAGCTGTTTGAACCAATAAAGATTTTAGTACATCGATTAGTTAAGAAATATATTGAAAAACTTGTTCCAATTAAAAAATATAGTATTTTATTAAATAAAATAAATAGCTTATTCGTGTATAATGTATATTTTTATAAAAGAAAATCTTCATGTTTCATATATCTTAATTTGAGTAAAAATAATTTTTAAATAAAAAAATAAATTAAATTTTTTTTAAATAAAATTTCTAAAATATTCTTTTATAGTAAGTTGTATTGTTAGTATTGATAACGGTCTAAACTAAATTTGATAACATTATTTTTTTGAAAATAATAAAAATACATAAAAATTTTCAGGAAAATAAACTCTATAAAATGGATACAGCTAATTTTTTCGAAAATTTCAAAATTAAAATACTTATTTCACAGTAATATTAAATATACAGTATGTCAGTATGAATAACAAATGTATAAATTTTTGTTCAATTAATAATTTTTACTTTTTTTTTTCTGAAAATTATTATTATAGCAATAAAGTTTATTATTATTATTTTTTTAGTTCCTATCAAAATTTTGAAATTTGAAATTTTATTCTACAGTGGTAGAAAAAATTTAAAACAGCCATTTTGTAAACCTGATTTTTAGAAAAAATATTGCTGTTCAAATTTTCAACAAAGGCCAATCCGTTCATTTTCTAAAAATTTTTTAAGTCTGTGAATAATTATGCAAGTACCAATTTTTTACTAAAGATCGGATTCACAAAATTACTATTTTAAATTTTTTTTATAAAACTGTAAAGTATAAAATTTCAAATTTAAAAATTTAAGTGTTGCAAGAAAAAAAATTATATGTTATTGCTGTAGTATTAATTTCGAAAAAAAAAAACCGGACATACTTCGCACGATGGGTGTACTTCGCACGACGGGTGGTATTCTCTTGACGGGCGTATTAAATTTTAAAGAAACGATAAATCATTTCTTCAATAAAACGAGGGAAGTTAATAATATAAAAAAAAAATGTTAGAAAAATGTCCAAAATTTTTTTTCACATTTTCAAAATTTTCTTGCACCAAAATCTTTTTTATAGGATTTTCTATCTATGTTTAAATTTTCATAAAATTCTGATCAAAAAATG
>JAIPRM010000144.1:36792-67263 GCA_025469315.1 Stegophylla sp. TES_Ste_2020 | reverse complement strand
TTTTCCAAAAAAAAAAAAAAAATTTAAAGAATTGAGAAATTCAAAAATGATATCTCTTTAAAGTACCATCTAGAGGCAAATCCGATTCAAAAAGTTGCTGATCGAAACTTTTGGACAGGTATTTCTATACGAAAAGTTGTACACAGAAAAAAAAAAGAAAAAAAAAGATCATTGTAAAAACACACATTTCTAAAAAAACAACATTTCTAAAAAAAAATACAAAAATCGATACATAAATTCTCATAAAATGCGAAGTCGAGTCTTTGGTTATTATCAAGGCTAGGATTTGTATGCAGTAAAAAATCGTAAAATATGCATTTAAATTTTTATAAGATAAACACAAAAATATAGTTACAAAAAAATATTTACTTACTGGAATTCATCAATGATTGGCTATTTGTCTTAATATAATAGAATTGGGAAATAAAATAATTTAGAAACAAAATTTATAATTCACATTCAGCAGTGGAAATACGTATGTTACATGCTTCGACAACAGATTATTTACGAAATATACTATAAAACATGCATTTTTCACACTCTTATTTACTTATTTCAATTCAAACGGGTATTAACCCAATTACAAAATTTATACGGTTTGTTGTACTTAATGATTAATGGTAAAAATAATAATAATAATAACAATTAACAATAAACAGAATAAATAACAATAACAACAATAATAATAATAATAAATAGTAATTAAAACATTAAAAGCAAAAACAATTATAAATATATTCTAGTAATAAAAATATTAAAAAATTCAACAGAGTAAAAGTTAAACAAATCAATTTGGAGATCATTAGCTAGTTTCATGGTTCTATTAATGGGTGATGCTAGAGCATAATTTGTTTTTTGAAATGGTACGTAAAACGTTTTTGATGATCTAGTTCTAAAATGAGAAACGAGAAAATTATAATAACTTAATAATTCTGGACGATTTATATATCCATTGACAAGTTTAAACAAAAATTTCAAATCATTTATATTTCTCCTATCAGCTAAATTGACCATGTTTAATGAGTCTAATAACGGTTTATATTGTTGATGAGGTTGACGCGGAATGCGACATTTGAACGATATGAAGCGTAGAAAACGATTTTGAATGGCTTCTAAACTCTGTATGTGGACACTGGAATGTGGTGACCAAACTATCATGATCGAAATATGCAATAATATTAATTTTATTCAATGTATGCAAAAATATGCAAAATAAAAACACCACCATTTGTCTCGTCATGAGGTGATTCGTGGAAATTACTGACAAAATCAATAATTAGAAGTCGCAAAAAAAAGACATGCTGTAGCATACAAATCCTGGTTAAAATTAGTAGTGCCTGGGGAAATGTTGTGTATTGTGTGTGTATCCCGCGCAATGACGTATCTATGTAATTTTTTTATTATTATTATTATTATTATTATTTTTTTTTTTCACTTGTCTCCGCCGATTTCATTGGAAATAAAATAGAATTTCCGTTCGCATTATGCACGCACGATATAAATATTGTCGTCGGATATCAGAATTGATCAAAAGGAGTAAAACACTTTATTTTCATTTGTCACCGAGAACGTGCCGAAATCCGCGAACGCGCGACTAACCCGGGCAACGTTTTTCTCCGTAGACATTGCCACGTTTCACGCTTTTCTTTCCCCTATAGCCATCATCCTCGTGTCCTCTATATAATAATAATGTTCTCTTTTGCATTGTACGCGCGGACGGATGTGTAAAACCGATTTTAAAATGGAAAACGAAAACTCAACGCGCGAGTGTTCATTGTTACGTTTTTTTTGAAATAATAATATACCATATAGAAGTATACACACACACACACACACACATACATTATATAAATATATTAATAATAATAATAATAATAATAGTGTAACACACGAGAAACGAATTGTTTTTGTTATTACTGTTTTTTTTTTTATATTCGCATACATTTATCAGCGTTTGCCCGGGTAAAAGTGGATCAAGATCTTCACGGATCGGAAATTTCATTCGGTCGAGACTTGCGATTTTCGTAATTCGCTAATTAATAATAATTGCCTAACGCGTAAGTGCGAGGAACTGCCGAATTATTGCGAAAAAAAAAATGTTGATAATAATCTTTATTAACGCCACGAGGACGCATAATACAAACTAGAGAGGCATAATTATTATACAGTATAGTAAAAAAAAAAAAAAAAAAAACAAAGAATGAGAATTAATAGCAAATTAATTAAGGATTTGTGACTGTTTATGAGTAATATCAATTTAATTTTGATAAAATATTGTGTAAAGAGTCAAAAAAACAACTTATCAACTTCTCTCGCATTAGTGAGGCTGGTTCTAAGGAGGCTGCGTAACCATAATAATTAGTATTTTAAAAGTAAATGGTTTCCTTAAGTTTTGGTATTGCTAACGACATTTTTTTTTTTTTAGTAATTCAGGTGAATTAATTAATTTGTTTAATTAGCTAGTAAACAAATAACACACTGAAATTAGTATGAGGTTGGTTATTGATACACGAGTATCATAACGAAACAAAACTTAAGTACAACATTTTTTTTCGGGTTTATCAATATAGTTAAGGCCTGACAAGGTAACCAAATTGTTGAATCATAGTCCAAAATTGAACGAACTTCAAACATATATAATTATAATACAATGTATAGAGGTCGAATGATGTTATTACATTTGCAACTTTTTTCCTATTGCTTGGATTTGTTGCTAAGTAAGTTTGAAACTTGTTTCATACAAGTACGAATTGAAATCTAGAAGTTTTTAGACCAACTTTTTGGCATTTTTTGAATTTGATTGCAATTTCGCTTATTTTCTTTATTTATAATGCAATTTTTCAGTGTTATTTACATAAATAAGTTTTTTCGGGCTTTGTAGTGGTGACGCGCCTGAATATCTGGCTTGTGTATTGTTTTTTTAAAAAATAAAGCTCCGAATATACCATTTCATATTACATTTTTAATAGATAAAAAATTTAAAAAAATTTGACAAAATTATTTACAGGTTCCTGAAAAAAAAAGGCAAAAAAACAGTTTAATAGTAATTTTAAGTACAATTTTTAAATGCAATTTTGAGTATTTTTTACTACAATAATACAATCAATTTTTGAAAATTTTCAGTGCAATAACTTCCGAGCTCTAATAATTTATAATAGTATAAAAGTTTGAGCACCTGTTTGAGAAATTGATTGTATTTCGGTTATTAAATCCTAGTAATTTTTTAATGGCTACAAACGAAATCTACATGGTTGTTAAATGATAAATTTGACACGAAAAAATAACACCAAGACCACCCTATGTAGTTGACACAAGGATAAGAGGCGTAGAGTTTGTAGAGTACGTGTATAATTTATCAAAGAATGAGCACGGGTTAAGGGTAATAGGTAAAACCATTTTATTTTGTTATTTTGTTTTGCGATCACAACAAATAATATTACTCTTTAGAACACCTGAAAATAAATCTAGTAGATTCACATACAGAATTTCTCATTTATTTTATGTTATATATTTAATTTTATAATAATATAATTAGTAAACTATAGATAAATGTGAAATTGAAATTAATTATTATTATTTTTTTGTTTGTTTTTAGATATATCTCTGAATGACGCTCTGTAAGGAACAGTTTCTACTCTGGACGGTGGGTTTTATTAGGTATTATACAAAAATATTTTTCGTATAGTTATAAATTCATTAATGTTTGTCCAAAACACAGCGTGCCGGAACTTAATGCATTGAAATCCTTTTTAACCGATTTAATCGTCGACGCGATCGAAAACGTCTCCGTAGTCCTTTTGAAATTATAGTAATATACTCGTAGTTTACTTTAGCGTCAATATTGTTTTACATAAATTGGAAATTTTACATTGAACAGAATCTTACTATAATATAATCTTTATCTTTCCAAGCTCGTTTAAATGAAAAACGTTAAATGTAAAAGCGTTGAAATATTATCAGCTATGTTATAATGTATGTTATTACATTTTTACTGTTTATCTGTTATAAATTCTCTTTGGATTTTTTTGAAAATTCGATTATTCAGAGTATAAAATTTCTGTGCCAAAAGCAGATGATTGCAATCTACTGATTTGTTTTTTTAACGCTTTTTTTTTTTTTTTTGGAGACTGTATAGAATTTTTCAGGTAAAAGTCCGAAAGTCTCATAATATATTACGGAGATCAGCATTATTTTCTCTCCAAAGTACTTTGTGTGTAAACACAGAATGTTTTTAAAATTTCCCTGCGGCTTTTCTTAACATATTCCTCTGAGGAAAAACAAACGATGGAATGTGCAGTGGAATCCATTCGCACTTTTGCATACATTTCAATAAATTGTAGATAATAATAATAAAAAAAAAAAAAAAAAAACCAGAAATACTTCGCATCATAAATATTCTTTGTTCCTCGCATAGATTACTTTTGATGGACAAATCGTATGTTCAACAAAATGATTCTGAGCAAAGCTTCAGTCTTATATAGGTATAAAGTAAGGCTGAAAACGTTTTTAAAACATTATAATATTATAACGTAATAACGGCAATAAAAAAAAAAACGATAAAAGAATAATAAATGAAAATGTAGATAAATCAAAAAACAAAACAATTAGATATGTGAAACAATGAAATGTTAAAACGGTTAAAACGAAATTTTTGTTTTGTTATTCAAGCCCTGATTGATATACAGGTTACTGTTGTTAATCTTATGTTGATAGTAATTAATTTTCTATTATCATAAAATTAAGAACGAAACATTTTATTGGAAAAAACGAGTTATTTTTTTCCAATGCTTTCAAAATTCATAATCTTGTATGACGTACATGTGAATAATGTATTATGTACATATATATTTATATACCGATATATATATATGAGGTGCAATGACCTTGCATAGTTTATTCAGTTCTCAAAACAAGAAATTGAAAATATTATGAATTCATAAAAATAAGTCTGCCGTATTATTCTGTTAAAAAAAAATAATAAACCGTCATTATAATATACTCTTTTAAGTTTTTTAAGGTATATAACTACAGTTAATTCATCTAGACGATTTTTACGAAAACTTTGTAATAAATACAGTATGTGACTCAATTGGAAAGTCAGTAGTTATGATTCGTAATATAATACAGATATTGAAATGTAGTTTTTTTTTTTTTTTAATAAACTATTTGATTGATAACCTACCTTTTGCCATTGATAAAAAACCGCTTAACTTTTATTTTTAGATTTTGAACGAAGTGAAGAAGCTATTGCTTTTTATTTTAAATTTTAAAATAGCCATTTTGTAGAGTTAATTTTCAGTAACATGAACGGAAGAGCTATTTTGAAATCGTTTGCATTTTGAAGCATTTTATATATTTATTTCCAAAAACTACAGCAAATTGTAAAATAAAATCGCGTGATTTTTGATTTTATTCGTGATTTAAAATGACTAATTATTATATTCTTATGGGTAATAATATAAACACAGTTCATTAATAATTTTTATTTATTTTTAAAAGTGTTCAAAATGTCCACCATAGACTTAAAAAAATGGATTTGAATAAAAAATTTGAGATATTTTTAACAATACGATAATTTCATTACAAAGATTATTGGCTTATAAAATAAAATTGAACTATATTATAAACCGATATTTTACGTAAAGAAGTCGGGTTCGCAAAAATTTTAACTTTAAATGTTTGTAAAAAAAAAAAAATTAACACGAGATTTTTGAGCTGTTAGAAACATACGTATCTGAATATCACATTTTCAGCTCGTAATGGCAATAGTTAAAAATCGCATTAGTCAAAACATATATAGATGTTTCCAAAATAATACAAATATCTTAAATATTGTAAAAAAAATGTTGTTCTGTCTATACTACTACATTATTCAGTAAATATTGCCTGTTTTCAATTTTCAAATTTTTTAATACAATTATTTTTGGCGTTATGACTAAATAAATAAAATCGATTTCATGCAAATTATTTAGTTTACTACATATTTTTTCAGTTTTCTAACTGACATTCACGGTAGATTTTCCTCGGTTTTTTGGGCCAACTGTTGTGGATGGAAAATAGTGACTTGTCTAATGCCGAAATGCTCTTCCGGCACACATCCTTAACTTACTGTGATCCGTTCACGTTTTCGATTAAAATAAAAAAAAAAAAAAAAAACGTTTGCAGAAGAAGATAATATAACCTTCATGGAAAGTAAAAAAAAAAAAAACGCCATTATAAAACCGACAGATTCTACGCAGCGCTTAGAATCTAAAACGATTTAGGTTTTTTTTTAATATGAAGACGCTTTTGTATGTGATCAGCTTAACTAATAAACATATTTTATCTAATGGAAGAATATTTAAAAAAAAAAAATTCAGAAAATTGAGGTTATGTAATATCCATATCAAATATGCATTGTAGTGTACGTGGGTTACCGGCAGTTACGTATTATTTTTGCATATCTATTTAGCCGTATGTATAGAAATCGAAATAATAATATATGTGGTTTTATATAGCAAACAAAGCAAACCAAAAAAAAAAAAAAACAGAAAAAACTGTTTTCTTTCTATATATGCAAAGAAATAAATCCGTTTAAATTATTTTAGAAATTTGTTTCATTGTTTTTCAGTAATTTGGCTAAAATGAATGGTAAGAAATAAGATACTGAAAAAAAGCGTATTTCGCACCATTGGCATTCTTCGTTCCCCTGGTGGGCGATACTCTTGGTGGGCGTATTGAATTCTTAAGAAACATATAGGTAATGATTATAATATTTTTGAAAAAAAACCGATTCTGATCGAAGATTTAATTAATTATACACGAAAATAATTTAGTAGTTTTATATTGAGTCAGCTTGATAATTTAATAACAGAATAATATAAGTGCATTTCATTATTTGCGAGAGTAAATTTAAAAAAATTTAAAGACCTTATATAATTGAAAATTGACTAATTTAACTCAAAACAATCGTTTAAATAAAAGTAGACCTATATTTGAGCAAACCAGTAAGTGCAGAATCTAGTCCACCGTTTATACAATAAAATTAATATGCTTATAAATAATAAAAACCTTTTGAAAAAGTTATTTATCAAGTCTTAATCTTTAAGCGAATTTAATCTCGAATAGAAAAACACGTTAAAAATTTTTCAGTTAAAGAAAATATTGAGTACAATTTAGGTTAAAAAATCCAATTAAGTTTTGATAACAAAATCTATGTTTTACGTGAAAATAATCAGTGTTATACAAAATTCTAACTTTAAATGATCACATAAAAAAAATATTGACCAATTATATTTTTTATTATGAGTAAAGGTTGTGTTAAATTTTTAGTTCATATTACTAAGAATCAAGAAGTCATTCTATCAAATAAAGTAACTAAATTATAATGTATTATATTTTACAGTAATTATTAATTAAAATGATGAGTCAAAATGTGTTATTAAAATTTATTTTCTAACTCTAAACAGTATGCATAAATTAATTGTTTTTACTTATATCCACGTTTCTTTGTTTTCTTTTTTTAATATCTTTAAATTTTTAAATTCTTAGTGGGACGAAGAACCTTGTGTATTTACATTGATGTTTATTTTTTTATTTTTAATTCCGAGTGGAGCGAATTAACAATTAGCTATTTTTTTATAAATTCACATTTTTAACCAATAATATTACACTCGATGTACGCATTTGTTAGATATTTTGTTTTTCCCAATTACTTTTTTTCCATTTGTAGTACAATTAAATAGTGTATTGAATTGTAAGCTCTAAATAACACATGTTATATTATAATACTCAATTATTATTATTCGAAACAACTAGCTATAGTGACATAAATATATTATTTTTTTTTACAATGTGTACAGTGATTTATTTTTCATTTGATATATTTCTCTCTTTTTCCCGTGTTTGGCTGCATTTTGTTGTATTTGAATATTTTCCATTCGCATACCTAACAAATTTATTTACTAGAAACTGTATACAACGAACGCAATCCCTTAATCAAGGTATATCATTTATGTTTGTAAAAAAAAAAAAAATGTATACAGGCAAAAATATGCGCAGCAACAAAGTAAACAAGGATGATTGAACTTTACTCATATGGTTTACTTTACTACATAACTCGTATGCGGGTATAATACAATAATAATAAAAATGTAAAATAATTATTTTGTAAAACTAATCGAGATGTTACAAAAAAGATATGTTAAGTCGGGTACACTTCGCATCTTGGGTGGCACTTGGTGGGCATGCTAAATTAAATATGATAAATAAAACGATTCTGAGCGGATCTTTATGTAATACAATTTTATTTAAAAATTATAAAGCTTATTATTCTTAAAATAAAAAAAAAAAAAATGTGATTTTTAATTAGTCAGTTTGATAACCAGATAATAGGAAAAAAATTGTATGAGAGAAAAAAATTAATTAAAATATTTTCAATATTATTGTTTATCAACATATAAATTTTTAAAGTTTGGATTAAAAAGTTTTAAAGCTGTTTTTTAAAATTTTGGGTGGTTTTTCCCAAGTTTTGGAGTAACTAGCTATTGAGAATTTTAAAAAATGACCTTCCATAACTTATCTAGAAGCAAATTCTGACTTAAAGTTGCTTGTTGAAACTTTTGAACAAGTATTTCTTTGCAAAAACGTGTACACATAAAAAAAAAATAAAAATACTGTTTAATAAAGATTATCATTTAGTTATTTGATTTTTTTTTTTTTTTTGTTTTTGTTTTGTTTTTAAGGAAAGAAAAAAAATTACCAATTTTGTTACAAATAAGACTTGTTATTATTTAATTTTTCATAGTGAATTCTGGTTATTTTGAATTTTATGGTATTTTAAGCGCATTTAAACATTTGAGCATATTTTAAGGCATGTTCATAAATTTTATAGATTTTAGGATGTGAAATGACTAATCATAAATTATTACATTTTCATTATATTATAATAATATTAAACTGACTTTTAATAGGAAAAATAATAAAATTTCGTAATAGAATAAAGTTAAAAATAAAGACTATTAAGTCTAAACCAAAACTGGTCGGTCATTTAAAATATGGATTTTGTTTATAACAAAGATAATAATTTCATTGTTCTAATTGTTTTCTAAATTTATAAATTAATCAAAAGTTGAATAATTAAAATTATAATAACCTTTTATTTAACGACTGGCGTGCACGAATTTTAAACGAACGTACCTACACATTCGTATACTGAATGTCAAAGCAATTAGCTAACAAAATATTAAAATATAAACGTTGTATAAAATATGAAACAAATCTAAGCTTATAATCATTAATACTCGAAACTTCGGAGTTATATGTTTCGAGTAACTAGTCATTCATAATTCCGTACGAGTCGAGTATAGTTTGAACAGTTGAACAGGTAAATAACTCGAATATTAATATTTGCATGGCAATAAGAGCTCATTATGGTAATAGTTCATTACATAAAAATTGTAATATTACGTAAAATATTGCTTTACACGAATAATGTACAACAAAACACTACATATTATCTTATATTTATTTAATTTATTTTTGTAAACTGAAATTGATACATTTTAAATTGGTGAATAATACCCAGTGAATATCTTGTTTTTCATTTAATTTAACCTAAAAATTGAATATCTGAAAAAATCTGTTTTTGACTCTTTCATATGTTTTTTTATTAATTCATTGAATACAATTTTGCAAATAAATTTATAGAAACAGTCATTAAAAATTAAATTCATAACACAATTTCAATAATCAATTAGATTTTATTCTTCAACATTACTACATAATTGAAATGTACTAAGAAGTGTGTTTCATAGAAAGTGTACGAAAATGAGCGTTTTTCAGTATTATTTGAAATATCAAATTTTAAATTTTCTTTTTACTCGAATTAGTGTCTGAGTGTTTCTACTTACTTTATTTCTTGTTTATTCCACGATTCGATTTATAATTTAAAGATCAGTATTTTTGAATGACATATGATAATCCAATAAATAACCCATAAAAATATATTTAACGTTTCGTTTATTTTTTACTAGAGACAATAGGGATTTTTATTTAAAGTATTATAATTTTCTTTCAAAAATGATTAATAGTTAATAATGTTTATTGTGAAAAAAATTGTTTTGGATTGGCAAATACCCTGGTTTTTTTGAAAAAAAAAAAAAAAAAACACAATCTGCTTGGGCATATTGTGATTTTTTGAAATAAAATCCAGGAAACATAAAGGTTTTTATTATTATTATTTCTACCTTGGTGGTTTCATCGGAAAAAACCTCGTTTAAAACCCAGCATGATTTTTAACGTATTTTTTTCAATAAAAAATGTATTATAAATTTATTATAAAAGCTTACCAAAGAGATTTTTTCTTATTCAAATATCTAATTATATTTTTTATTTAATTTAAAAGTATAAGCATATATATATATGGCCATTTAATGATACATAATAATATATTATTGTAATAAATTATCATATTAGATCTATAAGGTATATGCTTGTCACATACCTTAACAGTAACGTCAATGTGTCCGTTCTCATTAAGTATGATTCTCTTTACTTACTTCATTATGCCTTCTGAAAATGGTGTTTAAACTTTGAAAATTAATAACAGCACGTTAACATTTTATGTGGAAACTAAATGAAATGCACGCGGGAACTTTGCATTTAAAATGATGCGGGATTGTACGCAGTGTATTTGTATGTACATTTTTATAGTTTGACGATTCGTATATTATGTATTTACGTATTTATGTATTATGTAATCTACGAATTGTGTAAATCACTTGTCCATTTCTCTTTGTGGTGAAAAAGTGCTCATTACACACGAGTCTGACAGTTCTTATCGTCTGAGTCGCAACAACATCTCTTTTTTAGATTCTGAACGAAGTGAAGAAGCCAGTGTTTTTATACAATGATGTTTATTTTTTTTTCTGTGTACAACTTTTCGTATTGAAATACTTGTCCAAAAGTTTCGATCAGCAACTTTTTAAAACCGGATTTGCTTCTAGATGGTACTTTAAAGAGGACATTTTTTGAATTTCTCAATTCTTCATTTTTTTTTTTTTTTTTTTTTTTTGAAAAAACTTCCCAGAATTTGACAAAGATGACTCGAAAACAATCATTTTTTGATCCGAACTATATGGAAATTTAAACATAGATAGAAAATAATATGAGAAAGATTTTGGCGCAAGAAAATTTTCGAAATGTGAAAAAAAAATTTGGAGATTTTTCTAATATTTTTTTTTCTCTTTTGTTCTTTATATTATTAACTATTTTGAATCGTTTTATTGAAGAAATGATTTGTCGTTTCTTTAAAATTCAATAAACCTGTTTCAAGAGAATCCCACCCGACGTGCGAAGAACACCCCGACCAGCGAAGTACACCCATCGTGCGAAGTATGTCCGGCTCTTTTAGTTCTTAGTTTTTTTTTTTCTTCAAATAAATCCGATTTAATCGGAGAATTGCGTAATTTTATTTTGAATAAAAAAAAAAAAAAAAAAAAAAAAAACAATCGCCACAATATTTTTATCGTCGGACAAAATCAAAATATTATTATAGTCTCGGTAACTTTATTACTCGAATATAATGTTTACCAAAACCAGTATCTACTTACACACGACAACAATAGTTACTTAGCAGTAGACTCGACGTGATGTCTGTCAGTGTAATGCGTTTTGCGTGTACTTTTAAATATAAGAAATCAGCGAGCTTATGATTATTTGTTGCTATTTTTTTTTTTGATTTTTTTTTTTTTTGTTTTGTTTATGTGTCTGCAGGAGGTATGGTCCGAGGTCATGTGGCTTTGTGCATAGCGACGCTCGCGACGTTTGCGCGGCCTGGCACCGCGGGCATTCTCGAATGGGGACGATCAAACCACATAGAGGTCAACATACCCTGGTTACCATGTGAGTTTCTACTATTATACTGATATATAATATGATATAACCGTAAGTGCATTTTGTCGGACAGCGAATAAATATTTTCGTGACATACGTGCGTGTGCGTGCGTGCGTCTACAGTATACGTATTACTGGTAAAGGCAATGGAAGCCGACCATCGTTATAAAATGCCCTATTATTATTTTGAGAAACGCCTACGAACTTCGAAAAAGTGAAAAGATGGCAAACGAGTTTCTGTTTCCCTTAATGCTCAGGTCCAGTTTGAATATTGCCATATCTTCAGGATTAACTAAAGTTCAAACTCAGAAATATAAAACACATATAATAACATACAATAAAATATAAAACATCGTGTCCGTCCGGGTCAGTAACTATTTTTCTAGTCATTTCGTTTTTCGAAACTTTTTTTTACGATTAATTCAAAATAATATAACCCCTACATACACTTTTATTTCGAAATAAAATGATTTTGACCTTTTTTTTCTTCTATAGGTACCTACATGTTTTTTTAAGTTTTATTTCTTAATTACTGTTCTTCAGAAACCGTTACTTTTGACCCATACTCGAAAATGAAACTTTTTTTTTTTGGAAATTTTTAAAATTAAAATTTTTTTCGATCAATAGTTTAAGAGTCACCCGCAGTGAAGAAGTTGTTGTAAAATTTTGCTGGGCTTGCCAATCCAACTTTAAATAAATATAGCTCTTGTACAATGTAATCGAAAAAGAAAAACTTAAATATTAATAAATATCTGAAAATCTATTCTCTTCTAGAATAAAAATGTAAAGTTAACGTAAATTAAAAAAAATAGTTGCGAAAAAAATGACTATAAAAAAAGTCACACACACACGGTGAAACACCTTGTAAAGTGAGATAAATATAAATATAGTGGTGTATAGAATCTAGAATAAAAAAAAAAATTATCTTGTAAATTATTTGCATGTGTTTGAATTTATTTTATTAATTAGACTCTATGAAATATTTTTGACTACTCATTTTCGTTCATTCATAGTACATTTTTATTTTTTATTTTTACTAATTAGGAATTTATAATAATACGTAGTTATGAATATTTTGAATTTTCTGGCCAACCAGTTTTTTTAGCTCGTCACAATTACCTGAATATGGGAATGATTAGCCGCGAGCTAATTTCGAGGCTTTGTCACACCGACTTCAAATGTAAACTTAATTCCCAGGAAAACGTGCAGCTCTACGGTTATGTTCTTTATTATTTATAACATCAGACCGACTCTCGCATGGAAACGATACAGTTTCAAAACATTTTAGAATTCAAAAGTTTTTTTTCCCTGACATAATTTTATACATATACACATATATATATATATATATATCAGAACATGGTTTAAGAAACGTACATCATTAAAATATACACGTATGCGTATTTTGTTACTTTGCGCAACAAATTATCAAGATAAACAAAAAACATTAAAGTAAATCAAAATTGTTTATTATTACCGGAGCCTCGAGGTCACGTTTGATCTAATATTATCCAGAAAACTTTCGCGGGTTAAAGAAATTGTTTCGCCATATTATTTCATATTTAAATATTATATCTTTATATACAACGATACTAATATGCATTTATATTATTTCTGATTAAAATAAAAGTTTTCAAGAGTTTGCTTTCAGCAGAGATACTCCGACGATATGATACTACCAGTATTTTTAATATTGTAAAATTTAATTTCGAGATGTATTCATTGACTTATGACTGTCAGATTATCGATAGGTAATAAATTATGAGAATTTTAAAATCTAAAAAAAAAAAAAAAAAAAAAAAATGATAAATAGATTAGTAATTGAAATCAATAAAACGAATATAAACGATTGTGGTGGAATGTGATTTGTCCGCTTAGGGGCTCTACGTATTCGATAAAATTGTATTACCCACCATTTCGCATATATCGAATAATAGGAAACCGATTTTTCATATATTTTATTTTTTGACGATTTAGCGATCCCTTCAAATTTTTCCTTAAAGAAATCGCGCCCTTCAGCAATAAATAAATATTACCAAAATAGAATTCAATATTATTGGAGCCGAGACTTTTTATCACGGGTGATTCACATTATTTGTATGCGTACTCCCCCCCCCCCCCCCGAGTAGTATGTAATAATATACAATCGATATCGTATTTTCTTTAAAATATAAATATAAATAGTATCGGTTATGGATTTTTAGCAGGGAGCTCGTAATTACTTTTCACTACACCACTACTTATTGTGTCCATTAAGAACGGTCTCTATAAGTTCTTACAATAACCAGAAAACCGAATACTACGCGTACAATGTTTAAAAACAGAATTAAAAAAAAAAAAATATCCCTGAAAGTTTTTTCAACAACGTTGAGGGAAAAATAAGAATAGAAATATATTTTTACATAAAATCACCGCACACTGTTTTTCATGTGCAACAATAAAAAAAACCGAGATCGAATTTAAAATAGTTATATATTTTATGTACGCGGCACACAATATAACGTACACACACACACACACACACACACACACATACAGTTATATTATATTAAGCTGAATAAGGAGCTGTAACAGCTGTAACTTTTTTTTTTTGATTTCAAGTTGAAAACGAAACGAGATGCTACGACGAACTGGGATGCCTGAATATCACGCGGGAATGGTATCATCTTATTTACCGTCCGTTCAACGTGTTCCCGTTGGCGAGACAAGTAATCGATACGCGATTCATATTGTACACGAGGAAAAATCCCTTACAGGTAAATGTAGTATTAAGTGTTTATTAATTAACGTATAAATCTAAGACATCGATTGTTTTTAATCAATTGTTGTAAACGGTTTTTTGTCCTTTTGTAATTATATTGTGTATTATTATTATTATCGTTCTTGAGCTCAACGCTCTGATGAAAACGAGCCGAGTTTGATGAAATAATTAATTAATTGACACGAAATGTTTAAACCAGACGTGTTAATTCTTCAAATAAAATAAAAACCTGTTTTCACGACGTTTTAATTGTGTTTTATTAAAATAAAAATATGAGCGATTGTATATTTTAGATATAAATTAATAATAATTGTTTTGTATTCAATATTGATAAATTAATAATTGTGTATTGAACGACAAACTAACAAAACGAACAAAAGGTAATGGAAAAATAATAATTATTGACGCGTTGAAAACGGAACCGGAAATGTGGTTGTATTTTAATATATTATTTACGTGGTTCTAGGGTCAGATGTTGAAAGTGCAATCGGAAAAGACAATACAAAAGTCCAATTTGGATCCGAAAAAACCGACGAAATTCATAATACACGGATTCATAGACACGCCTCTGAGTAATTGGGTCAAGGTAATAGAGCGAGCAATAATATCATATTAATAAAATCGCTTTTAATTATTCTCGTAAAGCAATTATAATTCGTATGATTTTTCGAAGACGAGGCCGTTTTTCTAATCACATTTTTATTGTTGTAAAATAAATAATAATTATTATTCACGATTCGCATTTGGGGGGGGGGGAAAGGGATAGATAGCGGCCGCGTTACGAAACGCAACCAATATAATTATAGAGAAATAGTAGCCACGATGACACCCGTCCTTGGGACGATCAAAATGCATATTTCGATGATTTCGACGACAGTAATATTATAATAATTATAATCGATGAATTCAGGTCATCGTGGCTGTTTGGCAAATGTCGTTCACAGTGTTATTATCGCCCGAACGTCACTCGATTTTCACTTATATTCGTGTTTTGTTTCGTGCACAGGAAATGCGAAGAGAACTCCTGAAACACTCCGATTGGAACGTCATAGTGGTGGACTGGGCCGGCGGGTCGTTACCCTTGTACACGCAGGCCACAGCCAACACGCGACTCGTGGGACTAGAAATCGCTTATTTCATCAACTACCTAAAAGTAATGTAATCGGCCGTTTAATAAAAACACAATAAATGACTACTGTTTGTGGATTGTGTGGGACGGACATAATATTTTACGAAAACGGTGGTAGAAACGACTGTAAATTACGGGGTGTATACGTGTATACGAGACGAATGGACGTGAACAGAATATTTTTATTCATACCTATGTATCAAAAATAATTATTGAAAAAGTTAAGAAATTTCTCCGTGTTAATCAGTTACCGCGTCCAACTATGTTTCATGGTGGTTTTTACTTTGACCAACTAGTAATTGTATTTTTTCTCACTATCGTTATAGTCTCCCTTCTTTTTGCCGTGGTTGTTGCCTAATTTTATCCATCACTAACACTCGCCTAAACCGATTTCATACGTATAATACTATTTTTATCACCCCTTTCGGTCTGAATTTTTAAAAGAATATATTACCGATATTATGGTTGCGACATGTAGATACAAATTCAAAGATACAAATGACATGACTAAAAAAAAAATGTCTAAAATGTTTAATTCCAGAAATCTTTAATTGCATTTTTTAAGTAATTTTTTTTTTTCTCTCGAGTTATACCGTTTGTATGCGTACATTCTAAAGGTGCTTCCGATATTTTATTTTATACAGGTGGTAAACCTGCACTGTTTCATGATGCATTCGTGTTTCGGAGTTTGTTTACAGTTTGTGAATCGAAATTCTTGAATTCGATAAGGTGAAAATCATCGTAAATCATCGTTCATGTTTTTAGGCTCATAAATTACTTCTGGGAACCGGAAACTTGTCTAGATCGTGACTTTTCTTACATGCCATGATAATGATATTTAATTAATATTTATGTACTTTTACTTTTAATTATCATTTCGTGGCATGACTTTACTTTGTTAATTTATTTTTTAAAAGTATTTAATTAATGTTTTCAGCATACATTTTTGTTGTAGGTGCTTAAAATGCTATATTGTTCTTAATACGCGATTATTATTGGTTCTACTACTTTTTGATTTAAATAATGCCATAGAAAAGACGAAGGATTAAGTTACTTATGTGTCTTAATTTTCGACGTTAAACGCATGAATAGATGTAAAATTAACATTCTTTATAAAACGTTATATAATAGGATAGGTGTGTGGTTATAGGTGTTTAACACAATAATAATTGATGTTCAACTGTTCAATTATAAAAAAAAAAAAATGTTATAAACGTTACAAAATTTAATAATTTCAATGAAAATAATTGTTGTGCTCGTGAAGAAATGAAGAAATTTTATTTTCGGACACGTTGAGCAATTCGATTGCTAATAAATAATAAATTTAATGAAATAATCACGCGATGCACGAAAACATCGGTGTGTTTTGAATGAGGAATTAGCTAGAAGAATTACAAAATCGATTGGTCGCTAAAGGTCGTTCACCTTAAGATTCCTAAAATCAAATAATATTAAATCCGTTGAAAACGAATCAAAATGTTGAAATTGTGATATTTTATGTAGGTATGTATTTATTTATTTATTTTTTTGATTATACCGTATACACGTATACATTCTCAAAACGGATAACTTTAATAAATTCTATACTCTTAAATTTTGTAAGAAATACTTTCGTGTCACCCAACTAACTAGAGTTTGAGGCAATGTTAATTGTGTTTTTTTTTTTTGTAAAAACATTAAATATTGTCTCAAACTCATTGTACACTACGAATAGACTACCAGTACTACAGTTTCACGTAACGCGTTCGCCACTACTAAATTACTAAACACGTCCATATGGCGCATACACAACAGCCAATAGTAATAATAATAATAATTATTATAAAATACTAACGAAACGTGTATTATTTTTTAATCAAATTAATGTTCTACACACTGTTATCGGTTCGTTATTTGTATTTTGTTTGTATGAAACATGTTCATTGGATAGGACTTGAACGTATCCAATGCAGATTTCCAAGATTCACTTGCTTTGTATTAGTTATTCCCCATTTAGCTCATAATTTATTATTCTAATATACATATATATTAAGTATATACTTAACCTGCCTACTTGTTATATTAAACTATGTTAAATTTAAAGTTTATCCGGGGCCTAATAACCAATAAAATTGATTCTCCGTCTTTGTTATCCAAAAAATAAATCCCTTCCAATACATTTCGTTCCCAAAATTTCTTCCATATTCCCAGATCTAACACGGACTATTTACGAAAACGAGCCACTGAAACGTATTATGTCACTCGCCAATGAGGATCCCTCTCTTTTGATGACGGCTTGTTTTAATGTATTTTTTATTTATTATCGTATTATATAGTTTTGTTTAATCTATTTTAAACGCATTGTTAATTGCGCCTTAATATTATACTGTTATTTTAATGGTAAAAAATGGGAAATCCGTATACTCATAATAAATAAATACAGCGTACACCGCAGCCAATAGTAATAACAGTAATAATAAAATATTATAAAACACTAATGAAACGTGTATTATTTCCTAATCAAAATGTGTGTTCTCCTGCACACTGTTTGTTATCGGTTCGTTATTTGTATCGTTATTTGTAATAATTGTTTTTTTATTTGACGCCTGTCAGGATAACGTGGGCCTAAATCCGAAACATGTTCATCTGATAGGACACAGTCTGGGCGCTCACACTGCCGGTTACGCCGGCGAACGAATAGAAGGGTTAGGTCGAATCACCGGACTCGACCCGGCCGAACCGTACTTCCAGGGAATGCCTTCGCACGCTAGACTGGATCCCACTGACGCTCAACTGGTGGACGTCATACACACCGACGGATCGTCTATATTCCTATTGGGTAAGTCTCCGTACAATAATAATAACAATTATACACGTCTCATAGCATGTTATTATCGTGCAATGTGATAAGACCGACAATTAGGGCTCGAGACGCTTTGAGAAGCTGCATCACTGCTCCGCATAGCTTTTTCCAGTCATTTTCATTTATCTTGCAGCTGTTCATAGCCGGATTAAGGTGGGGGGGGGTCTAGCCGGGGCTGTAGCCTCCGGGGCCTATCCAAGTATCAAAGTGACCGAATCACATTTTTCCGTGATTTTAAGTTTTACTTAGCGTAAATGAAGTATTAAGGGAGATGGCTTCAAGTAAAGCAAGAAAAAAAATGTATTTAATAAAATAGTTTTTGTTTATAATATTTTTTTTTTTTTTTTTTTGATGGCGTGTTAATAAATTTAAAACTTATCACTTAACTTTGTATTATCATGCATTATTATTTATATCGATTTGGCCGTTTTGACTTTTATTATACTACAAATTAAAATTTATAAAATAATATACAACATTGATAATAATTTTTTAAGTTAAATTTGTAAATTAGTTAGAAAAATTTATTTTTTGCGAGCGAAGCGTGAGGATTTTCAAAGAATTTTTTGTCAAAAGGGCCCCTCAGAATCTACAGATCATAATATTATATTCATATATTCTATAAATTATAGGCATTGTATTGTCTACGACCTAAATAAATATTTTTAATAAAAAATATAGGAGTAATCAACTCGTTATATTTCTCTAATAGTGGAAAATATTAAACACATTTAAAAATAACTAAAAAAAGTAGACTGAAAAACTACTAGATAAGTAGTTGCTGAAACATTTTTTTTAATAAAAAGTCAAATTTATCGAAATCCGAACCCTAATAAATATCAAGGAGGAGATGAAGATACTCTCGCTTGAAAATTATCTTGTTTACATATATTATTTTCTTAAAGCCGTCGAAATATATTAAGAAATCTACAAAAAATTTAGAAATAAAAACTTTTCAGTGCATACTTTGACGTATTAATTTCCGAATCAAGCGAATAATGTATATTATAACAGCAATGTGTTTATTTATTTATATATTTTTATTTTTCGTTCATATAGCACACTGTAACCGTGTAAAAGCAGATTCAAAGTTGCATCCAAAACTATGTAGAAAATAAAAAAAAAACCATAGGAATTCCATCTGAACGGCGTTAGTCTAAGAGACCACATTTTTGAGCTTGCAATGTGCGTTTGAGTTTTAAAAGATATATACAAATTATTGCGTCATACGTAGAGGTGTTCTTTGGTAAACTATATGAAGGCATTCCATGCACGTGAGGCTTTTTCGTAATTAAAATATCCTCATCGCTATTCACCAGCTATTCGAACGATGCGCATGGTGATTTTATTAATGGGCCATTATGACGATGCCAAAAAAAAAAAAAAAAAAAAAAAAATACAATTTTCCCAGTTAACCGTTATAGAATTCGACTAATTTTCATATCACGGATTTTAATTTAACCACATTCAGTGTTTATAAGTGTTTTAAGCGCAAATTGAAGTGCTTAGTTTAAACTAAATATTATTTTGTGTTTTTTGGGGCACATGTACATTCGTTCCAATTCAATAATCTTATATACTTAATAATGAAAATAATTTCTCCGCCAAAGGTTAGTATCAAATATTTTTGAATGTTTTTTATTATTTTTTACTGTGTAATTAACGAGGATTTAATTAATATTCGGTTTTTCGAGAGAATCTTAAGTATTTTACATTTACCATTGGAAATACTTTTTACAGCAACGAAAAACAACGAAAGACAGATTCATCCGAGTGGCTGGATATTAAAACACGAATTGTCTTTTTTATAAAAATATAATATATAGTCTTAGAATTTTAATTTTCTAACAGAGATCGACGAAATCTCGTGGATACCAAAAAATTTAGGTCATCCGGTTTGCTTAGTTTTTATTCGCTTTTTGTTTATTTTGATTTTCACGATCAATATTGATAACGAACGGGATACCTACTTTAGGCCTTGTACTGCTGTGTCATTGATGGAGTTTCGGGCTTGATTGTAATTTGTGCGGTAAACCGCGCTCACCACACATTGTAGTTGACGCTATTGTATTTCCGGCACTATTATCGGCGCGAAGGAAATTAAACATTCTCGAAACGGTATTAGAATATTTGTGGTTATTTTATTTCCTCCTATCGCTTCGTCCGACTCGAAGATATTCACAATTTATGTGCTTGTGGTGTGCTCAAAATAATAAACAAACGAAATACAACACTCATGCCGCATCGTTGATGATAATTGATAATAAATGATAACTATTTCACACAACGACAGTATAATATACATAATGTATATTCGTATTTGAAATAATATATTTGTGATTTAATGTTTTTATTTTTTTATATTTTCAATTTTTGATTGCCTTTGAGTTTTAACAATACAATATATTTTATTCCATACACATTATGTTCAAAATCTATCGCCAAGGGGTCCGTAGATGATTACTACGGGGGGTCCATGAAGTGGCTGTGATATGTTTTTTTTTTTTTTTTTTTAGATAACTCAAAAATAAATTGTATGAAATTAATTCAAATTATATGCGACGGATGAAGACTAAAATTAGAAACTGTTACATTTGCGCTAAAAAATTTTTACTATTAATTTTATCGAATGAATATACATATATTACATAATATTCATTATTTTCGTAAGCGCGAGCGTTTTTCATGTTTTGGTAATACCAAATATGGTAATAATACCAAATTTCTGGTTGTAAGTAAGAATTCCTATTTTTGTTAGCCACGTCTGAAAAGTTCAAAGACAATAGTCGTGGTAGAAATGATAACATTTTTTTTTTTTAGCATAAAATAAATTATTGTGTACAGTCTAGTATAGATAAATTTTAGTATTATTATTAAAAAGTAATTCAAAATGAATTGCTTACATTTTTTTTTTTTTTTTTTTTTAAGGGGGAGAGGAAGGAGGTCCATAGTTAAAGTTTTTACTTGAAAGGGGTCCATGAATCAGAAAAGTTTAAGAACTTATGCTTTAAACGATTCCGTTGTTAATAAATTGTTGTAAAAAACAAAATAATATGTCTAAGCACAATATTTATCGCAATATACTACGAGCTCGGTGGATCTGATGAGAAATATTATTACTACGCTTCGATCCCACGATCTATGTAAACGAAAATAATACATAATAATTAATGAAAATATAATATAAATAATACATATAGTAATTAATTGCTTGATACGTTTTCTGTTCGTCTTTTAATCAATAGGCTACGGGATGAGCGAACCTTGTGGTCACATAGACTTTTATCCGAACAACGGTAAGGAGCAGCCAGGATGTGATCTGACGGAAACCCCGTTGCCGTTGACTCTCATTAAAGAGGGCATCGAAGAAGCTAGTCGCGTTTTAGTTGCTTGCAATCACGTAAGAGCGATCAAACTTTTCATCGAGTCCATCAACTCGAAGTGTCCGTATATCGCGCACAAATGCAATACGTATCAAAACTTTTTACAAGTAATTCAATTAATATATAATATAGTTCTTAACGGGTTCTGCGGCGGAAACAAAATATGTTTATTTATAGCTGTTGGATTTCAATTTCAAGATATGGAATGTTTTGGCGTGACATTTTTATTAAATTATAAACGCGCAGCAAACTTAAAATATACAGCACACGCAAAAGTTTGAAAATCCATCATTTCACGTCGTTGGTAGTTATGAAAGAAATATATTTTGAGTCGATTAAAATTCAAAATGACAGTAAAAAAAATTGGGTTACTAGTGTGTTGTGATGTATACATTAGATACGACGAATTATAATTTTAAAATATGTAATGGTTTAACCGTTTCAAGTTAATAACGTCGAGCTTGATGATTTCTAATACTTCAATGTAAAGATAAATATATATATTTATTTTTTTTCGAATTCGGTTAACCAGCTGCACTCGACAATCATGTTATTATTATTTCGATTCGTCGAAATTGTTTATGGTTTTGTTAATTTTTTGTTGTAAATTACTCGTGATGAGCTTTATAACTGTACCTTAATGCGTAATTTATGACGCAGTGAAATGCGTAGGTACTTACAGTATATTTTAAAAGCAAAAATATATTACCCGACGACAGCAATTTAATTGGTTAAAAAACACCGTGACTTGTAGTGTTTGAAATTAAAAGTTGGAATTTATATAGATCGCTCTATGTCCGTAGATCGCTCGAGGAATTCTTTTTAGCCGGTAGATCATATTATAACACATTAAACAACGCTAGTACCCCAAAACGTATTATTAAAATAGCGTCAGACGCGTTGAACAAACAAGCAAAGTGTTTAAAACGTTGAGGTATTGTTTTAAAAATTTTTTATATAATATATTGTGTTATATGTATACATATATCTTTCTATATTTTATGTTTAAAACATGGCCTTAAATTTCAAATTGATTTTTCCTATTTTACACATTAGATATGTCATTATTATTAATTATTTTTTCTTAACTTATACCTTAACAAATTAACTTTTCATTCTAAATTACAATCCTTGGCCAAAATATATATATATTGTAATCAATGTTATTATAATCTGAATCACCCCCTATGGAATTTTCGCATTATAAAGAATTTCGATTAAAATTTGTAATTAAATTATTTATATAAATTTTATCGCTATTTTTTAAATTAAATTGAGAATACGTGGCGCATAACAGAATATTAAGTGAAATTATTTATAATTTACTATATTGTATTTGAACATGTTTTATACACATTTGAGTAGAAAAGCACGTTAAAAACCAAAATTTTAAAACTTATAACAATATTTCTAAAATTGTTTTTTGGTTAATTAAAATGAAAAAAGTTTTTGATCATGTTTAAAACACATTTTGTAATATTAAAAAAAAAAAAAAAAAAATGATTTAAACAAAAAACGTAGATTCAAAGAAAAATTAAATTTAGAAAAAAAAAAAAAGCCACCCTCGTTACTAGGCGATTCGCACACGTTTTAATGTCTTAATTTGAAATAATGAAACGTAATAAACTGTAGTTAATATCGATATTTTTTACACCGAAATGCATAATATAACACATAGTGTATTATATAGACACGAGGTAATGGAAAAACATGAATGCATTCGTTAATTTTTTAAACATACAATTATTATTACATCCATTTATCAATTAATTTAACACAATTACAATGCCTCGACGTATTATTTTTGTAATAATAAACTATGGTGGCGTAAAAGTATAATATATTCATACGCGTGAATTACGAGATTTAAACATTTTGTTTCCGTCGCCGCCGCAATTAATGCGCACGTGGCATTATGTTCAGAATTTAATTATTTTGATTATGTTTAAAAGGGTAAATGCTTCTCGTGCAAAGAGAATGACACTGGATGTGCCATAATGGGTTTAAACACGGTGAGACCGAACCACGCGCCCGGCTTCAAATATTTCATTTCTACCGGGAAAGACACGCCGTATTGTAGTAAGTTATCACAAAGGGATTACTGCCTTTGTGTATTGGAACTCGTTGCTAAAATTTAAATACCTCGGGTCGTAAATCAATTTTTATTAACGTTAACTATTTTAACGTACGGGGGGGGGGGGGTGGAGGGAAATAATCCGTTTGAACTATCCAGATAAATTTGTTTTATATCAAAAGAATAAATTAATTTATTAACTTTTATTAAAAACGAGCGTTGGTGTTCACTTCTATGTTTAATTATCCCTTCGGAACGCATACATTATTGATTTCGTTCGTCTATGATGTAAAACACTAACACTACAATCACATGTTTGTTGATTTTTTTATTTATTATCTTCGTTATTTTTAAGTTCATCAGTGTTTTTCAATAGCTACCATATATATATATATATATATATTTACTCCATAAGATAATTTTTTTTTTTTTTTAAGAAAATATTGATGTTTACGATTTTATTACACATAATATATTTTAAGCATTTAATCATTTGAATTTAATTAATTCTGAGTAATGGAAAATCAGTGATTCACCTCAAAAGTTTGTCGTCATTTTACAATGAACTTTAAATATCTCATAAATTATTGGTTCTATAAGAAATAATGCAAATATCAAAATTTTCATCAAAAAACTTTAAACATAAATTGAAAAAATATGACAGAGCTATAAATTTAATAGTGATCGCTATACTGAAAGTTTAAAAATTGAAGTACATAAAAACAGTAAAAAAAAAGCCGATCATATTTAGCACCATAGGTATTCTTCGTTTTTCAAACTTGGTGGGTCCGTTTATTTTTAAACGAATTGTAAATTATTTCTTTAATAAAATTTATTTTACTAATCATTTTATTTCAGTTTATTCAAGACAATTTCATTTAATTATTAAGTTTATTATTATTACACAAAAAAATATTCTTTTCTCAACTAGTTTTATATTTCATTATAAACTGAAAAAAGGAAAAAAAAATTTGTATTAGAAAAAAATTTACAGGATTTTTTTTTAACATATTGAAAATGTCTTTCAGTAAGTGGTTGGGAGTGTAATTACTATTTAAGCCATGTAATTCTCAAAAATCTAAACAAACCAAAATCTGTCCTATGATCAGTGTAACTATTAAAAAAAAAAAATGCATTATGAGAAATCATTGTTTTTAACTACGTATCAATAATTTTTAGATTCTGAGTGGAGCGAACAAACTAGTATTTTTACAATGATGTTTATTTTTAATTTTTTCTTTTAACGCTTTTTCGTAAAGAAATACTTGTTCAAAAGTTTCGACTAGCAACTTGGATGAATCAAAATTTGGGTTAGGAGGTCATTTACCGGAATTTTCAAGTTTTTCTAAAACTTTTGGGAAAAACCCCAAAATTTGATAAAAATGCTTTAAAAGCTTTTTTTATCTAAACTTTATGATAAATTTAAATATAGATTGATAATAATATCAAGGATGAAAATTTTTAATAAGTGAATTGTTTTTTCCCTGTTTTTTTTTTTTTTTTTTTTTTTTTTTTCATAAAACAAACAATATTATCATTGTATATTATATTTACTGAAGATCCGCTCAGAATCGTTTAATTGAAAAAAAATTTATTGTTCCTTAACACACCCATCAATAGTATCCTGTCTGCACGTTAAAAATAATTTAACATAATAATATTATTATACAAGTAATTTATTTCTTCGTATGTAGCACATATTGCATTGAGGGCAGGTTCGGGTCATCAATAAATAATTTGTTAGTGAAACATCTGGTTCGATCCAATCTGTGATTTTATTTTCTTGAAATTCGTGTTATATAAAATACATAATAATTATAGTATGTCTATGATACGCGTACTACATCGAATAACATGCGATTTTTACTCAAATTGATGTTAAAAACATACTTACTAAACATGCTGACATTTTAATTTTAGTGGTCAACGAGTAAGAAATTATTATTATAATAAATTTTATTGCACATTTACGGTGGATACTAAAAAAAAAACTTCATCGTTTAGGACGGCAATATAAGGTCATGTTGGATTTGGCGAAACCACCAAGAGCCGAGGCTTGGGTTCAAGGATTTATGAAAGTATCGTTGCACAGCGACAACGGCGTCATAAGAAACTTGGACTTGACTCCAAAGTGAGAAACGCGAATATAATATTATCATACCTAATGCAGGGTGATACAGGATTGTCCTTTATCTCGGCTCTGTGTCCTGTTGTCCTGACGAACTTTCACTCGGGACGCTTTTTGTCCCGTAATTTCAAGTCTGTCCCATATTAATCCCGTTTTTTGACTTGCTGTTAATTTAAAATTTTTGAAATGAAATTATTGAATAAAATAATGTAAGAATTTAGATGGATCTTGTGGATACCATTAGATCAATTATAATCGTAAAATGAATTAACAAGTTTTTTTAAGAAAGTAAAGTATACAATGCACATTTAATTTAAAGAAATTTATTTTAATCATGTTATTTTATATTTTTCAAAATAATATTTTTATATCATTGAATTTAATATAGGTACAATAGGTAGTTTAAAAATTATACTTTTTCACGATTCAAAAACATAAAAAAGAATTAATTATTTATTTATATATAATAAATACTTATTTGTTTAAAACTATTATGAAAAATATTTTTGTCCTGTATTTTATTTTCTTAAATATGGTCACAGCCAATCTAATGGAGATTAATTGTCATCCTTAATTTTTTTTTTTTCCTTCTATACTTTTTGCGTTATATTATATTTCTCGTCGGCACAGTGGTTACGAACGCATGGAGCACGGGACCAGCCGGAGCTTTGTGGTCACCCATCCGGACGACATAGGGCAAGTGAAGCGAGTGGAGTTCTACTGGGAATACGATATGGACGTGCTACAGCCCAGGTCCATATGTTTCTTCTGGTGTAACGACCATCTCTACGTGTCCAGTATTGGCGTCACGGAAGCGGACGAGGATGCTTCCAGAGGGTATGACATTCGTGATAAATTATTTTCAACTACCCCGTGTCCCGTCGAAATGTATTGCATGATTATGTTTATACGTGTATATGTCGTGTTACGGGGCAGTGTGGAAAACCGGTCAAGTTTTAGAACGATCGATTTTGTCGTGGACAATATGAACTTAAAGACAAAACATAAAAAAAAAAAAAAAAAAAAAATGAAGAATTGAGAAATTCAAAAAATGACCTCTCTAAAGTATCGACTAGAGGAAAATCCGGTTTCAAAATGTTGCTAATCGAGACTTTTGGACGAGTAGATTCATACGAAAAAGTATAAACAGAAAAAAATAAACATCATTGCAATTCAGAATCTAAAAAAATGTCATATACTATATATAGGACGTTCTCATTAAAAAATAATTTAAATTTACACTCAATAATATCAAGGTACAAAGTGTCTCACCGTGTGTTTTAGTTATTTTTTATCCGCTCAATTAGCTTGAAACTTTTTGTATGAGTTTTATTTGAAATAAAGTTAACTGATTATTTTTAAGAAATAAAATAATTTTTATTGTATTTTTCGCATGTCATATGATAAATAAGTTTTTTTCCGACAATAACCACTACTTTTGAATCAATAATCTAAAAGGAAATATATACTTATTATATTATTTTTAAATTTTTGATATTCAAGATTTTCTTATTAGAACAATAATTTAAGAAATATAATAATGTATAACAATAAACATTTAGAGTAGCGGAGTAGGGATAGTTAGTTTTTGAGGGATATCCCTTGCTTTTTTACTACTCTATATAAAACTTAAAAAGCGTATGATTTTGAAATTATTGATCATACGAAAAAGTGTTCACAGAAAAAAAGAAAAAATCAAAAATAAATTAAAAAATTAAAATTAAAATTAAAAAAAAAAACATCATTGTAAAAACACTAGCTTTTTTACTTCGTCCAGAATATAAAATATCATTACAAATAAAAAAAATATCCGTTTAGAATATTACGTCAAAAGTAGTGTTTGATATTTCAAAAAACTAATAAGCTTTAAAAATATGTTAAAAATAATGAGTTTAAATAACGTTATAGTACTACATTACCTATATTTTTATGTATTATATTAAACCGAAAAAAAGGTGAAAATGAAAATTTTTGTTACGGGTTGACTTGGAAACCACTTATCCGATTGACATGTGGTTTTTTTAATAAAGAGGTCACCACAGAGTAGGTTTTAGGCATAAATTTAGTCCAACAAAATTAATAATTAATAAGTTATTAATTAAAATAAAAAACACGTTTTTATTCATAATTTTGCTCACTAGTAGAGAACTTTGGTAGTCATGGCCACTCAATAATCTAAAGGCAACCTCTACCTAACCTTTAAAAATAGGGGATGCATAGGAGGAAATATAGGGTCTTGGGACTGGTTTTAGGGGCTAAGCCCCTAAAATCAAACAAATTTCCCAAAATGTGTTATTCTAATTCCGACAATGGGGTGAAGAGGGCGATGAAAGAAAGTGGAAGTGGTTTGTACATATTAATGTAACGAATTGAAAAAAAAAAATGTGAAAACAAATATTTTACACGTGGATGAAGCCGGTTTATGCACACTACTATTATTATTATTATTATTCAACCTAAAATTTAATGACATGACAAGTGAACGATTTTTAAATAATTTCTATTAAACTAAATTCAAATACTTTGATTTAATTGTATGAATTGAAAAATTTAATTAAAAAATGTAAATCAAATTTTATAATATATTTATGAATATATTATATTTGATAAAATGCTTTAATTTGCCCGTAACACATAATGTACACACAAATTTATATCTTAGACGTTACAAGAGTACCTTTATATGTTTGCTCAAACATTGATAACAATTAATATTATGCACGTCAAACGTTAAAATTTGAATTCTCGTTCATCATGTTGGTAAACATTTCATCATACAGCTCATTTCACGTCCTCGGCAATTATTATGATAATTCCCCGGTGTATACTGATCACACAATAATTCATAGGGCGTTTATGGCAAATTAGTTCATTATTAGTTCATGGCAGTCCTCGGGTACAATACACTTGGTGTGTGTGTGTGTGTGTAGAATTTTAAAGAAACGATAAATTATTTTTTCAAGAAAACGACTCTGAGCTTCAGTTAATTATATAGTACAATAATATCTGTCAGGTTTATATCGAATATATTTAAAAATTTTATAACAGAATAATTCGCGCCCAATATTTATTTCATTAAATTTGAGAATGTTTTTCAAAATTCAAAGCTCTAATAGTTAAACATTTGTGTGAATTGACCTAAATGACATAAGCATACTTGTTTGTGATTATTTCCAACTCTAAAAAATAAATAAACCGAATTACGTGACGAAATAATTACGAAAAGAAATTTGCCATGCAAAACGTGTGAGAAATGAAAATATCGAGCATAATTTAAAAGAAATTTTTTATAAGTTTTTATTGTAATTTTAATTTTACGTGAAAATGGCCAATCTCGTAAAAATTTGAACTTTAAACGATTATGAAAAAAAAAATTGATTTGCAGTTTTTAAGAATTTTTAGGGCTGTTAGACATATTATTACAAAACACGACCTAACAAAGGTTGTATTCCATTTTTAGCTCATAATATCAATAACCTTAATGCTTAGCAAAATTATTGAGAATTTCCAAAAAATAACTGTTTTATGTACTATACAATCGAAATCCTTTATCGGAAACCTTTTTGACACGTACAGACTGAATCCGTGTAATTTTCGAGCAGGAAAACTTTTTACATAAAAAAAAAAAAAAAAAAACCATTATTGTTAAACCACTTTATTTTTCACATCACTCAAAATCTAAAATTAAAAAATACATTTTTATCACCAAGATCGGACATGGAGTTGGCATAATGTGTAATCTCGAGTTTTGTTCTCATTCTTATTACATTTACCATTTGAACCGGTTATTTTGCGTATAATCATTTTAATGACTTATCAAAGTTGACGATGATTTAATAGGTATTATTGAATTTCATCTGATGGTCGAGAAGATACCGAGAGACTAATGCCTTAACTCAATTTTTGCTGAGGACGGAAAGTTTTAGGTTCTGTTCAGTTATGGCGTCTGGATTTCCAAAAATAGTTTTTTGAGTGCCATAAAATTATTTTATTCAATAAATTATATATATTTTATTAGCCCAACTGCGTCCGCAATCATATCGCTAAAAATTTTGGTATAACCCATGTGCATCCGCGATATTATTGTTAACAATATTTATCTTTATGGATAAAATGGATCATCAGGAACTAAAAAACAAAAAAACGGATTTTTGAACGACGACTGACATATCTTGCATTCGAAAAGGGATTAATGCTGCTCGCCGTTCAATAATACCCAAAAAACCAACTAATATTCAAGACGTACACAATTCATTAAATGCTTTATTAATTAAAACATT
>JAIPRM010000144.1:20884-36692 GCA_025469315.1 Stegophylla sp. TES_Ste_2020 | reverse complement strand
ATCAAATATTTTTGGGGCGCAAGCCAGTTCACCTCCTCGTGGTGCACCCTGGGTAACTCTAAATGAACTGGGACGCACTTAGGCTACGTCAAAGTAGTGACCTTTTTTTCTTGGGACGCACTTGGGCGAGACCTCATTCCGGACGCATTCGGAACATTAAATAAGGGACATTTTGGGACGCACTCGGGAGTCGCCCGATTCATCATTAATGTTACAGCAATTTTATCATATAAATATTCCAAGTAGAGTAAAATGTATAATACAAAAGTTTCTTTATTTAATTAACCCTGAAATGAAATGGAAATTTGATATTTTTTAACTACCCCTAAGAGTAGTTTAAGTATTTCTAAAAACTTTAAATCACTCTAAAACCTAGAGTTTTGCATCAATTGATATTTTTCAACAAATAATTTTTTTTTTTTTTTTTTTTTTAAATACCTTCATATTATGTTGTCAGAAAATATATAGGTTCCCATTTAATTTTCAAAAGTTTACCCTTTAAATTACCCTTCAGAGATACTTAAAAAAATATGAAATTTCTATATCATTTTAGGTTATATTAAATAAAAAAACTTGTGTACCATATATTTTACTCTATTTTGAATATTTATATGAAAAAAATTGCTGTAACATAAATTTTGAATTACCCTGTATATATATATATAGCTTTATAAAATAATAATCATGATACAACGTTATTTAATATTATTTTAATAAATCGATTTGTAATTAAGTAGGAGGTACATATACAGGCACACGCACGTGCAAGTATGATTGATATTTTTATTCATTAAGTGTCGTTGTGCAATAATCTTCTTTTAAAATACTATTTGCATTTATTTCAACTCAACAAGACGTAAAATAGACGTGTGCGGAAAATGCGTTACGCCATCTGTCGAACAGTACTAGTTAAACTCGTTCGATCGTAGAAGTATTACGCAGGAATATAATAATAATATGGTTTCTTTGAATTCGTTAAGAGAACATAACATTAATAATATTATTTCATGAAATACAATATGGCAACTTGGTTTTAATTAATTGCATTTGATCGCGAGCAGCCTTGATTAGGAATTCGAAAACGAAATCAAGCATCATTTTATATCAGTTGTATAATATAATAGTACATATTACGTTTGTTTGTAACAAATGCCACTTGTAAGAGTCGGTTTTAGATTGTTCAACGTCCGATAATATAATTACATGATCGAGAAAACATTTCTTTTTTTTAATAAAAATCGGACGATGGTTGCTGTCGATTCGTTCGCGTTTAAACGACATGTTTTGATTATGTAATATTATGAAATATCTGGCTTACGGAAGGAAAGAGACGCACCACACACGACACAACAGTAGCACAACTAGGATTTTTTGCAAGGGATCTGTCCACTTATAAATTTCTACTATAATATTATTTAAATATAAAATTATCATAATCAATGTTAATGGACATTTTACGTGAATTCGTTAATTAGAAATTTCACGTAGCAAAACCCAACTGCCTTTTCTACGAGTTGAAATTTTTATAACATTATCTGTAGATAAATACAGTTTAGCATATTAAACAATATGAATTTTTAAAGCATGTTTCAAGTTTATTTCCACATTAATAGAGGTTATAATTGTATAGTTAAAAGGTTTCCATAAATATGGTTTAAGGGGGGGGGTGTCCAGACACCCAAAACCACCCAGAGCTTGGACGTCCGAAATAATGTGATGTGTTATTGTTTTGTTATATTTAGAAAACGAGGTATTCAAGTGGATACCAAGTTGTGCAGCCAGGGTCCCAGAGAGTACGCCGACATTGCGTCTAGGACTTCGGCTGTGTTCATCGACAAATGTGATGATCACGAGCTTTTGAACTAAATTAAATATTATCAATAATAATATTGTACAATAAGTTACTGAGAGATAATATTATTGTATTTTATGTATCTTTTTTTTTATTAAATGTACATAAATCATACGATAAAATATATTATAATATATTATGTATATGTGTATTATTATTATTATTATTATTATGTGCGTTTTTGCGAATAATACGATGTACAAAATTATGTGATAGATATAATACGTATATATATATATATATACATATATGTACCTACCTTCGAATGTTTTCGTTCTATATCAAAAATATATTATTGTTAAAAGATTTGTATGATAATATAATATGTTTCTTTAACTACTTATATATTATATTAAAACGTTGTTATTTGTCATTTTAATTAATAATAATAATAATATTATAATTATTATTATGATGTTAATTGTGGCTTTTTATACTCGTTGGTTTAGGAGAGGTAAGATTTTTTATCTCTTCTTTTTCGATACTCTTCACCAAATACCATTTTTCGTACTTACTTACATATATATTTTTTTTTTTTTGGAAATTAGCGTGTATAACATATAGTTTTAGAGTTCATTAGAGTTCATAAATAATAGTGTTTGATTACGATGTGGCCGTGGGGATGGGTTCTGTTACTACACTGTGTTTCTTCTTTTTACTTAAAATACTTAAGTAGGTCAAAACTTATGACTTATATAAGTTTATATCCCTTGAGCTATTTGCCTTACACACTGAATAATTACGTCTATATAAACTTTGTCAGAAAAACTATTCCATTTTAGAATGTTACAAATTCAGGTTAAAATTTAAATAAATTACGAACGAAATTTCATAAATCTGTACACATTTCGCACCATGGGTATTTTTTGTTCCTTCGGTGCAATACTATCGGTAGTAATTTTGGATTTTAAAGAAATGTCAAATCATGAAAACTTCAATCAAACAATTGTGAGCAAAGCTTTGGTTTAAATTAGATTAATTGAATTTTACAAAAATGTAAATGTAATATTATGACCTTTATATGAGTAATATTATACCCCCTAAGAACAATCTTTTGGTAAGAAAAAACTCAAAATTCGAAATTTCGTAGTTCAATTTTAGAAGAACAATCTTACAAATATCGAGATATTCCCATAGTTCTATATTTATTCCAAAAGAGGTCAAACGTTTTTTTGACAATTGTTTCAGCTTACATTAATGTTGATAATGGATGACATTTAAAGTTTCTAGTAGTTGTTATTGTTTTTCGGAGTTACGACTAAATTATTAAAATAGATTTCATTAAAATCTAGTTCCCGGCATAGTCTACCGTTTTTATTCAACTTTTCGGTAGCTTTTCTTCACCTACGCTTGAAAAAAGTAAATGAAAATTTCAGAAAATACTTAATCTCTTTAATGTACTTAAATGTGAATCAAATTCTATACCGTTAACTCGTGATATGCGAATAGTGTAGAAATAATAAAAAAAAATTTATGTAGAATTACTACTAGCTATTCGCTCCACTTACAAATTTTAACACTCACAAGGTAAATTTGAAAAACGTAGGTATATATTTTTCAGAAAAATTGCGGTAGTTTAAACAAAATTTGATAATGAAAAATACAAAATTTCAACGAGGAAACGGGTCTGCATTTAATATATGCATTGTACAAATTTTACATTTAATAGTAATTTAATATTTTATTCGTTAACATTCAATGTGTTATGAGATATAAATGCACCTGTTAGAATGATCATAAATAAAAAAAGAAACAAGACGAAAATTAAGTAATCGATTTTCTCTTACGTTCATAATTCGTTATGATATTCTACTGTTATCGGAATACAGTGAGAAATTACATAATACCAGTCATAAAACCGTATAGAATTTTTAAAGCGAAGTTAGTATATTTTATTTCCGGTTTGGTACCTTTACTCGTCGTAATAATTTCATAAAATAGTAGTGACCTAGTGCCATCTAGTTTTTAACGTCAGAGCTAAAACTTACTTCAGGAAATAAATATTTATTTTTGTTAAACGTATCACGTTAGCTTTATTGCGACTTATAAACTTGTTCTGCAATTAATAATGAATTACCGATCGACATAAGTTTAAAATTACAATTTATTTTATGCGATTCTGTTGATATAATTATATAAATCAAATGTATTTAGATTTTTCAAGACGTGGTCGGTAAACTGACTTCGGTGTAGATTTGAAAAAAGTGTTACAAATTAAAATAACAGATTATTTTAATGTGCAAATTTTATGTTTTTTTTTTTAAACTAAACAAATAATAATAATTATAATTATACCATAATATAGTATATAACGTAATATAATATAACGTTCATACTCAGTACCATGTGGGTGTGATTCGGGATCTTTAGAGATACTCTGATCAAAACGTTCGAACAAGTATTTCTATACGAAAAATTGTTTCCAGGAAGAGAGAAAAAAACATAATTTTCAAAATCATAAACTTCTTCACTTCGTTTAGAATCTAAAGAGTTTAGTTGAGTTTAACAGACACGGTACTGTTATTTGGGATTCAGTTTATCGGATAGATTACAATCACTGGGATTCAATTAATCGGTTGACAAAACGTGCCAAATAATTATTTAAGACTCAATATACCGAAATTTTTAACCATAAAACCTTTTTTTGGTTTAACAATAACTATCTTTTGTAATTCGAATTGAAATTAGGGTAAGTAAAATAATTAATACGCGTGTTGTATATATATATATATATATATATATATATATATATATATAAATTGTATTACGTGAATTAATTTGTCGGTTGGACTCACCATATTTCCCGAATAAATATCCCAAACGAATTTCACTCGTTCCACTTCAAAACCAAATTACTTTCAAACTTACTGAGTACTACTTACTCAACCCGTCTCGTCAACCATAATTATTTAACAAAAACAAATATATTATTATCTTTCATATGCACATTCCAGGGACGCCCGTGGCGCGTCAGAGTTCTAAAAAGTTTATGTTGCGGACTAAACCCAATCTATTATACGAGTCACCTTTCCCGGTAATAGTGGTGGTGGGGGGGAGGTTCAACCGCATGACTAAAAAAGCACCTCGCTTCGTTCACTAACTAATGTACACTTTCGTTTTATCTCAATACAGCCGAAGTTCGTTCAGAGTTGTGTTGCCGATAATCGTGTATGAAGACACTCACAAATCGTTTTTGTAATATATAGATAAGAGGGCTTTAAGAGGCTACAAGGGGCTTCGCCTTCCACATTACTTAATTAATGTACTTTCTCATAAATGTTAATTATTGTTTTAATTGTTTTAGATAGATATTTTATGGACAAACTAAAATAGTAGACTTTGGATTGAACGGTTTTGATTTGGTAGAATTTAATCATAGTTACACTTACGTTGAATTCGATTGAAATCAGTATTTTAATGAATTTCTATATTATATAAAAATGTTTAACATTTAATTAATTACGATTATACCATTAACATAATTTGTTCCAAAGTTTAATGAATATATAAAACATATTTTTTTCAATCACAAAAATTAGTAAATAATGTGAAAGATAAATAACAGTTTAGTAACGTTTAAATCATATTATTTATTTCTAATTGAAATGGATCTAATATTTTAAATTTTGAGATAACAGTGCACTTTCACAAACATAATAAATTCCTCTTTTTGTATTCGTTTCACAGTATTTTTCACTAGTAATTCTCATTAAACTTTCTAAACGGTCCATTGTCACATTGTAATACTTAAATTTAAAATAAAATATCGAAAATTTGACGAAATTGGCTTTAAAAGTTTTATTCTAATTCATACCTTATATATAAATTAAAATATAGATAAACAATAGTATGGTAAATATTTTGGTAAAAGAAAATTTTGAAAATGTGATTAAACTCTTGTAACTTTATTTTAATGATAGTATAAAAATAAATATCGTATTACAAAATTATAATAATAATTAACTGATATTCGCAATAAAACAAGATAGATTGAATAGTTAGATATGTTGGATGTTCATGAGAACATAACGCTTTTAATTAATGAACTAACGAAATAACCTCGAAAATTGGATCTTGTTTTACAAATAGTGGTTATTAATAATCATTGTAGTTGAAAAAAAAATCAATTGTTTTTTTCAGTAATTTGTGTTATGAATTATGACGAATGCGCATGTGTATATTTAATAAAAATATATGGATCGGTCGGTTAGGCGCGTGGATGAAATGTCCCTTCTACTTAAATAACAAATTATTCATCCCTTCCCCGCGCAAGAGTGTAAAGTCATATATCTACGCCATCGGCGTATTACGACACTCGTTAATAAATTAGTTAAATGATCTGATCCAGACGTGTGTCCGAGGACATTGATTAATACTTCGAGAAAAAAAATGCTCGGTCGATCCGTAAACCCTGTAGCACAGACGCGATAAAGGTCACTTTAGTGAAAAAATTGTTTGAATAATCGTGTTGCGATTACTCGAAAAAAAATAACCGACTTTTCGCGCCGGCGAAATACACGACGATTTCGTGTTTATGCAAAAAAAAAAAAAAAAAAAAGAAAAACCGTTTTACGACAAACAAAAACAAACAGTTGGCCGCCGCCGCGTAGGCGTGGTGATTCAGGTCTATAAATGGCGGGACCGAGAAAAGTGGTGGCGTGTTAAGTATAAATACCGAACGGTTTGGCTTACGAGCGCGTTTTTCTCGAACAGTCGATTGGCCCGGCCGTTACGTGTTTCCGACTACGGTGATAACGAGTCCCCGGACAGTATATAATATTACAAACGTCATTTACATAAAATAATAGTTTGTTTTTCATTAGTTCGAATTCTTAGATAGAAAAAAAAAAACAAAAAGCATAAACGATGACTAAAGTGCCGGCCGTGGGTATAGACTTGGGGACAACGTACTCGTGCGTGGGCGTGTGGCAGCACGGAAAAGTAGAGATAATCGCCAACGACCAGGGAAATCGGACGACGCCCAGCTATGTGGCGTTCACGGACTCGGAGAGACTGATCGGAGACGCGGCCAAGAGTCAGGTACACCGCCACCGACAACAATCTGAATAACCGCGAGATCCGGCACCATAGGGGGTAGTGAAGGGTAGCGACTGTTGCCCTAAGCTTTTTGCCGATGTAGCCAAAAGTATGATTTCGCTACCCTGAAAATTATTGTGATTTATATATATATATAAAATATGTAAAAATAAACAAACTTTAAGTAATTAAATAATTTTACGTGTCACCGACGATTAAAAGAAGGCTATACATTTACAATTATTTATTTATTATTAAAATGAAAATATTTTTTTTAATCTCTAAAATCTCTACTCCGTTAAAAATATGATAACGATTCATTTGTTTCTTGAATTTTTTTTTGGAACAATTTGCCATCCCAATACTTTTTTCCAAACGGCGCCACTGTCCGGCACAATAGTGTTCTACCCAGTGTATGTGCGTTTGTGTGTGTGAAACCTCCCTAAACGGACACCTCCCCCGATAGGGAATGTTTTTTTGTTTTTTTTTTGGAGGAGAAATGGGAGGAATTCCTCCGAACACCGTCGAATAAACCTCCCCGTGAATAGCGGGCGCCCTCGGGACGAGGAGGGAAATTTCGATGAAATCCAGTATAATTCAGAGGTTTCGCTGTATTTTGAATTTCCCAAAACCGCTATCGATTACCGCGACGAAGGAAAATTCAAAACATCTTCGGCTTTCGGCGAACGACATCAACAACACGGTTTCCGTTGTGGATATTATAAAACGCGTTTTTAAACAACAATATTATTAAAATTATTAAACTGCGCTATTTGTATTATTATTATTATTATTATTATTATGTTATACGCAGCCACCCAGGTACAACAGATTGTTTTAATTAAAATTTGTTGAATAATTGTATTCGGTAATTGTCGGCGTAATTGATGTCAATTAAAATATATAATTGGGCGCGAGAAGAAATAATTAAAATCGTTGTAAATTGAAATTAAAACGAACAATGAGTGTTGGAGACGCGATTTCAAATAATTTAAATGAACTTTGTACGGCGTCCTTAGCGTTTATGTAATACGAACTATTCGGTTAAAAAACAAAACAAACATTTTTGAATAATATACAATTTTTGTGGTTTTTCTTTTGAAATTTAATTACGTTTAGGTAATATAATTTGAATAAAATCGAAATCTATAAAATTAGTTAGAGAATTTCGGTATTATTACGATTTAAACAATTTTAACGTATTACAGCTAATTTCATAAAAAATAATAATTCATTTTCTATTTTTTTTTTTTTTTTTTTGAAAATAAAACCGATAAAGTAAATTAATAATTATTGCGTTTTTATAAACATATTAAATTAAATAATTATTTTACTAGAAAAGTTTTCCGGCGAAATGATTTTTTCTTTAACGTTCATTTAGTGAAATAACTTTACGTAATTATTATTTATGCAGATATTTTTAAAAGAAAATTAAAATTACACATTGATAATTTATCACGATGAAAACTGTTTTAATTACCCTCGTGGTATGCAGATACATGGAAATAATGATTGGTATAAGGTTTTGAGAAATCATCGTAAAACGGACATTGGAAGTTATAAAAGTCAGATAAAAAATATCAAATCAAAATTTTTATTTAATTTTAATTTTTGATTTTTACTTTAATACACACTTTATTTATGTGGCCATATGAGAATTCAAAAATTTCGTTTTTCACATTAGTACCTAGAATAATACGATTTTAACAGATATTGTGAATTTTTTTTGAATGCAGACATTTTTTAGTAGGTATACAGCAATTATTATACGCGTAGGTACTTAAATATATTTTATGCATTTTAGATCATTAGGTGGAATAAAAATATAGACGCAGTAGCTCTATTTTAATTAAGAAAAAAATTGGGTTTGTTAAAAATTAGCTCTTTTTTGTTTTTATTTATCTGATCAAAAATCGTCTTTTTATTTTTCATTCCTTGACCTTCAAAAAATACCATTACAATTGAAAAATAACATCGAAAATCTATTTTTGAAAAAACGCAGAGAAGACATGTTTTCATAATTAGAATCGGACGATAGGATGCATGTGATATTCGCACCAGCTTTTGACATTAATCGTTGTGGACAGTCGTGAAATATTTTCCAGCGTCAAACGGCGACTTGCGCGTGCGAGTGCGTGCACTTAAAATATGCGATAAAATCCACGAAAATAGTGTGTGGGGCCGGACAGGCTACACTGGTATTAACGTTTATATTTACTGCCCACACGCTGACACGGTGGCAGCCGTAATGAAAGATAATTGCCCCTCAATAAACGAAGACTGAAAAAATCACGTTTACCGAAATAAAATACATTTATTTCTTTATTGTTTTTATTCGTTGCCGGCAAACGTTATTTTCCAAAAAAAAAAAAAACCCAAAATCGACACGGAAAAAAATGAAAATTCTCAAAAGTTTCTCAAAAATATTCAAATACTTATTCCAAACGATAACTTTTCGCGCATTATTCGAAATTCGAATACGAAATAAAGGTTAGTTTTTTTTTCAACGATAATGTAAACGATTTCTCTTATTATTATTCACGCGATGTGTTTCGACGCTTCTTCGGAGACATCGTATACATGATGGAATAATAATAATATCACGGTCGGAGAATTTGGCCAGGCCAAAAAAAAAAAAAAAAAAATAACCGCGCGGTGGACACCCACGTGCCCGATTTTATGATCCTCGCCCACGTAAACGCGTCGTACAGCTGGGCGGATTCAAAAATACTGCGATGACACATTTGGACGACAACTCGAGGCTGGTTTGATATTTTATCAAGCAATAGGAGGAGGAGAGGGTATAACACCACAGCAATAGAGTCGAACAACGTGTGTGTGTGTGTGTGTGTGTGTGAGTAATGACGTATTTTTAGATCGGAAAATTATTCGCGAGACGAAATCGTGAAATAATATTTAAGTATAACCGCGTGAACAATACGCCGCCGCCGCCGCCGCCGGGACCTATTTCCCGTTTAGGCCTGAACCGTTTTTGAAGGCGTTTTTGAACCGTCCGGACCGTTCAATGACCAAATCGAGCCATCGCGAGAGATTTATGATCGTATACGCGATTTATACATCACAAAGATTTATGATCGTACACACGCGCGCACACACTCGCACACGAATACGTCGCGAGTGTGTCCGGAACAAGATATGTGCCCATAGATGGAGGCGAGCGACGTGTTTGCTTGCGGACGACGATGAATCACCGCGGGTATCGCCGAACCGAATTCATTGCGCACGGCCCCCGCCCTCTCTCGATCGGAAAACGAAAAGAACCCGTACGAATAACACTAATAACGTAGGGCTGAGGGACTTGAAGGAGTTAGCATGCGCTTTAAAAATCATTCAAAATACGTATAACTAAGTAATATAAAAAACGCGTTTCACAGCACTAGGAGTCGTATATAGTTGTCTTTAGTTTGCATATAACTAACTATTTTTTTTCGATATAAAAAGCAAATTTCACCTATTTTTCGATATTTAATTTGAGTTTTCTTTGGTATGGGAAAATTTTTCCCTGAATAACTGAAGAGATTGAATATTATTTGATATTTTCATTTGTTTAAATGTACGTTTAAAAAGAATAAAGATTAAAAAAAAAAAAAAAAGAAGAAATTTCATAAATAATAGAAGAAGAATTAATAATAGGTACATATTAAAATATATTATACCTACAACACAATTTTTAAATATTTTGAGTGTTTTTACAGTAAAATTAATGTTTTATAAGATATTATTTTAGCATATTTCGTAAATTTTATAGCATATTTTAAATTTTTTTAGAGCTATAAGTCCCTGGCCTTACTAATAAGATATCAAGCACTGTCTAATGTTTACAATATTATTATTTGTCGGATATAAGAGTGTGTGTGTGTGAGCAGTGCCCCCTTTTTTGAGTAGACACGTTTTTCGGAGGGGGTCGGCGGACGTCGTAAATTCTAAAATACCAATAGTTTTTTTTTTTTTTTTTATAGGAACCCGATAAAATGAGTATTTAGAGGTCGGTAGTTTGTGATTCGAGGTAATTAACATAAAATTAATTTGTTCCCACGCAATGACACACCTATGAATATTAATTATTAAAAAATACAAAAACAAACAACGTTTGGAAATGTTTTCGTTTAGTCGACTAGCTATTGAGAAAATTTGACCACGGGTAGAAAATTAAATCAGAAATATTTTAATAATAACGAAAATTTCCACCGGATTAAGAACAATCCATTTAATTATATAGAAACTTACGAAAAAATAGATATTTACAAAAATGCTATTCTTGTCTCAAAAAAGAATGAATAATTTTTCAGCTGATACTACACTATTGTTGATAGCGAGTGAAATTGTCAAGTGATTGGTTTTGAAATTACGACCGATGGTAGTTTTTCATTGTTTTTGAATAAATGACGAGAATAGAAAAAAAATGCATTTTTAGAGTCTAATTATGCCCCAAATTTATAAAGTCGATGAAAGAAAGTTTTGGCTAAGTTTTATAACACGAAAAAGTGTTTATAGAAAAAAAAAAATCTTGTAAAACCGTTAGATTTGTCTCTCTATTCGGAATCTAAAATGAAATAATTAATATTTTAGTCAAAAATGAAAACTAGATATATATCATAATAATAACATTAACAACTCTAAGAAAATGAAAAATAAAATTTAATTTTAAAAATTATTTTATTACTGTATTATGTAAAGAATGTAATCGTTGAATGGATATTTTAGAAATCAATTTTTATAAAACTATAAATAAAAGGAGAACTTAATATGAGCAAGCGTGTGTACAACCTTTAGAACAATACATATTTTAAAATGTTATCGAATACAACAAAAAAAAAATAAACATCATTGTAAAAACATAAGTTTTTTCGATCCGCTCAGAATTAAAAATATTGTTTTTTTTTCGTATTAACAAGTTTTTGAGCTGTAATTATAAATTTAAATACTTGTAGAAATCATTCATTAACCCAATTTCTCCGAAAATTGTTAATATAGATAGAAAAACTCATGAAAAAGTTTTTGGTAAGAGAAATGTAGAACATACTTTAATTTAAAAATTTGACAAGGTTTTGACGGAAAAAGATTATTATTTTACTTGGAAAAATTCATTTCTACAAATATTATAAATATTCTAAATTAAAATGGTTACATAAACAATTTTTTCTATGTATATAATATAAAATATGAATATCGACTTTTGGCAATTTTTTGGACCGTTAGTAAAATTGTATTACATTTTCGTTTAAAATGCCACGAATTTGAAATATTATTAGAAAAAACAGAGATTTTATTCTAAAACTGTCTTAAAAGTAATTGAATTATTTTGAAAATAAGCTCAGTCTGTACAACACTGTAATTGGTGACGTGTGAAATTCTTAGTTTTGGAACTTGGCGAATAAACAATTAAAATCGATTTTATAAAATGGCATACTTTTACTTGGTTTTTGGTAATTTCCCTTAGTTTTAGAAAAACTGTTGAGAATAGAGAATAATTACGTTCAAGTACCATACCATGCGGATTATCTTGCCAAAAACACGTGCTAATAAATATACCGCACTGAGCACAGTAGTTAATGTGATTCCATAAAAAAAAGGAATTTTAACATCATTGTAAAACAATAGATTTCTTCGCTTCACTCAGAATCTTATATATATATGTATATAATATTTTATACTACACTATATATAAACTGTTGGAAACTATTTAAAACTAAACATAAAAATCTATTGATAAATGGCCAATTTATAACACATTAGACTAAAGACTACTACGTACGAGTGTAAATTATTATAATTATGATTAAATTATTTCGCAAATCAAATCTGCACGTTTAGAGGGGTCTTGGCAAAATTATAAAATTTAACTCAGCGAGATAAAACTCATAATGTGTCAAAACTGACTAACTGGGAAAAGTAAAAAAACAAAAATTATGATGAGAAAAAAATTTACAAAATTATTTTTTCACATTTTCAACATTTCTTCGCACTGAAATAATATTTCTGCAGATTGGAATAATTTTCTATTCTAATTTTTCTTTAAAAAATAAAAAGATTTAATAAAATTAAGTGTCGACGATCAGCTGAATAAAAATCATGTTACAAAAAAATTAATGAGGGGAAAGGGAAGAATACATTAATAATAATAAATCCAATTTAATGTGTCACGTGTGTCAAATATAAAAGTAAATGTCTGCCAAAAAAAAAAACCTGAATTTACCCAAGTTATGAAATTACAATGATTTCTCGTCATAATAACATTCAAGTGTATTTAAACGTGTTACAAAATGTTACTGCAAAGTGCTGCTATAAAAAAACGTGCACGTCATCTAATCCAAACCGAATGCTTTGTGAGACATCTATAAGAACACTTCGTTCGGTACTTATGTACATATGTGGCACTATAACTACATACACTCCTATTGTAGACGCGTGGTTTTGCATAAACGTTTAGTCATATAATAGTTTAGTCATCGTCAGTGGCGTTTTTTTGGTCGATTATTCGGGGGAGGGGGGGGGAAGAGAGATTTATCTGGAGATGTTTGGGACTATATAGATCACCTATGTACACTGTGCACAGGTGTGAAGTAAGTGCTTATATGAGTATAAATTTAATTTCAAGTTATAAATACATAAAAACTCGCCTGCACTACCACTCCGTTAAAAATACTACGATTGATATTTCTCGAATATATAACATCCGAAACGAAAAGGCTAAATTTGAAATAACATTCGTGTACAATTGAAAATAATGTATGTATTACTATGTGTATGATTCGTAAATAACTATTGATTATGATTTATTTATAACAATATTATTAAATTATTAGCTAACTTAAAAAAAAAAAAAAAAAACACCAGAAAACGAAAGGATTAACCTTCAATTAGAGATTTAAGTACCAATATTTTTATAGAACTCAGATTCACAAAATGACTATTTTGAATTTATTCCAAAACTATAGTATACAATTTCAAACTTAAAAATTTGGGTTTTAAAAAAAAATCACATGATTTTTCCTAATAATAATAATAATAATAATCGCGTCGTTTTCTGCCTCAATAAAATAGTTTTTCCAAAATATATACTTTTGTACTTCGGAGTTTGAATACACAAATATTGTGTGCTATAAATAACGTTTTTTACTTTTTTTTTTTAATTCAAGCGCGAAGGACTGTCCTACAAAATACACTATACCGATTGTCGTCCGTTCGCGCGTGTCATACAAATCACACTCTTATAAATTATAAAATTATAAATATTATGTGTGCGCCTTATTTAGGTGGCCATGAATCCTCGGAACACCGTGTTCGACGCAAAACGTTTGATCGGCCGTAAATTCGACGATCCGAAGATACAAGCGGACATGAAACATTGGTCGTTCCAAGTGGTCAGCGAAGGCGGTCTGCCCAAGATCGCGGTGGAGTACAAGGGCGAGAGGAAAATATTTGCTCCGGAGGAAATCAGTTCGATGGTGCTGACCAAAATGAAGGAAGTCGCCGAAGTTTACCTGGGCGGAAAGGTATACAACCATTTCGGTTTTTCCTAACCTGTTCATTGTTAAATTTTTGAATTTTTTTTTAGTTCATGTCACACGACTAACAGTGATAGTGAAAATCTCACGTGTCTTTACTATTCGTTTTGGAGTTCCGACTGAATTACTAAAACCGATTTCGTGAAAAACTAGTTTCTTCATATTATTATTTATCGTTTTCACTTAAAATTTTTAGTTGTAGTTTTCATTGGATTTATTTTTAGAAAAACTATTCGAAATTTCGAAAAACGACCTCATTAAAGTTACTACCTATAGCCGATTTCCGATGTGTATAACTACATTAAGTTACCAGGCGAAATTTTTGGAGAAGTTTTACAGTATAAAAAAAATTGTTTACAGAAAAAAAAACATTATTGTAAAACCACTAGCTCTTTTGCTCCAATTAAAATGCAATAGACCTAAAATACTAAATTGAAATTGAAATCTGTTGACTAAGAAAATTTTGTCACGCGTCTAAATTACTACTATTATAACCGAATGGTGAAATTTAATCTTTCCAAGATTATTGACCTTCCTACCCTAGTAATAGAGGTTTTATGTATAAAAAAAAAAAAACTCAAATGAAAATCTATTTTTTTTTTTTTACTACGTATTAACTAATTTGATTATGATTATTATTATTTTTCATTTTCCGTCGACATTTCGTCTCATCAAAATCGTTTCTGAATGCATTGACGTCAAATAATTGCTCTTTTAAATAGAATGCTTACCTAAGGTAATAAATTAAAACAGTTTGATTTCTTCAATGATACTTCAACCCGGTTGAAGACTTTAATTTTAAGTCTTTAGTTTAAAATCTCTATTCATAACCTTTACTCTTGTAAAAATTTGTTCATAACTTTATTAGTTATTAATAATATTTTGATCATGTGTTTTTATGTCGTCCTAAATATTGATCGTTGTTTTTTTTTTTTTTTTTCTGTACTGAGCCTACCTTGGGCGTTTACTGTTAATAAATAAATAAATAAATAAATAAATAAATAAAAACTATTATTTTAGAATATTGTTTGAAAAAAATGTTTGCGCCTTAAAAAAATAATATAATCGATCGATAGGAAAATATTTTTACCACGCGTCGTGTTTCATGGTCTACTACCATTCGACCACAAAACTAATAATCAATATTATAATGTACTCTGGCATAATATAGGTTATTAATAATTTTATAAATATATATATTGGAATCAGAGTGGGTGGGGTATATTGATTCCAATGATCCGATTTGCAGACGATATCGTATTGTTAGCAGAAACAGAACATGACCTCCAGAGAGCCCTGGCAGAAATGCAAATAATTATAAATAAGTATCAAATGCATATAAACTCAAGTAAGACAAAAATTTTAGTCTGTGCACGTGAACCCACAATAA
>JAIPRM010000144.1:0-10028 GCA_025469315.1 Stegophylla sp. TES_Ste_2020 | reverse complement strand
TGAATTAAATTAATTTTCTTTTAAAATTTTTTTATTAAATGATATATATATATATATATATTCAAAAAACCTAAATAAAAATAAAAAAAAAGCCTTAAAGTACCTAATTAAATGTATTTTAATTTAATTTATTTTAGTATAACTTTGTTATTACCTTAAAAATTGTTGCATTGAACCACCAAATATTTTTAAAATTACTTTCAAAGTTAAAGAAATCGTAAATTATTAACCATTAGCAAATTTTTACACTTTAAAAAACTAAGTACATTATTTCTTATATTTTTTTTTATGTTTCTAATGTTCATAAAAATGGATTTGAAACACAGACTAAGTACAGCAATACATATTTTAATATCTAATGAAAACTCTAAAAATGAATTAATTGTGTTTTTTATTACAATATTTCAAATTTTATCGTCAAAAATATATGCTTTGAAAAGTTGTAAAACTAAGAAATATGCTCTTAAAACTACAAAATCACCAAATATGCAAAAATATGCACTTTTAATATTTATTACGTAGTGTCATGAAATGCATTTCTAGCAGCTTACCTAGCCATAAATCTAATTGCTCACAAAAAAACATGCAAATGCAACAACTTCCGAGCCTTACTTATTACATTCGAAGTGTTATTGATTCGGAGAGTTTTATCACGATTTTGATTTTATGTTTTTCCAATAGGCTCTCGAAACGATCGTGCTTCTCATGTCCCATTCCGGACTGTTGCCGCTGAACGTGTTTACAGAAACGGTATTTTTTATGTTCACCAACGCTTGTCTCATGTACGCGTCCAAAGTGTCCAGCAAGTCTCATCATTGGAACTACACATGGTGACCGGCTCTTTTTTATAATTTTTTTTAACAAAACGATACGTTCGCGTATAGGTGGTAATGAATCGTAATTTTTTAGGTTCTTCAAACCAGACCAAGACGATCCGGAGGAGGACGAAAAAATATTTTGGAAAAAATTATTCACGGTAAATTATTATTATTGCACAATACGTAACATTCCAAAAGCTCTTCTCCCCGTTCGATTCGACACCGATAGTGTTCAACGATACTTAATATTGTGTTTTTTTTTTTTTTTTTTTTTAAATTATGATATGATTTAAGATCGGTGTCACGAATTATTCCCTTAATTTCAATCATGATAACAGATATTACCTACATACCTCCCTACTGTACTAAATAATCTTTTTATGCTCACATTTTTTTTTCAATTTTGGTGTACAATTCATGTTTTTTAGGGGTAAAATATCGGGGGGTAGGAGTGAAATTCATAGGTATTTATTTTAGAGGGATGAAAATCCGTAGTTTATTTCCAAACACGCAATAAACGTCACGGAGAGTCGTGAAAAACAATTTTTTCGTTTTCATTTATTATCAGTCCTTAACACGAAATTGAAGTCGGTGTGGTTCTAGTCGATTTTTGTAAATTTTAACACATAAATGTTTTCGAAATGCGTAGTATTTGTTTTTGAATAAAATTATTATTTAATAAATGATTTTTTGGTGATGTTTTCATTAGTTTTACAATTTTTACATTCGTCTGTAAACAGAAAGCGAGAAATTACTTTGGATTTGGTCTTGGTTTCGGAATTTTACGTACGCTGATCGGAGACATTACCGTTTTGAGACCGGCAAACGTCCACAAACTGTTCAAAACGAGTACGTTAAAAGCTGGTATTTTCGCGAGTTCTTATGTCTCCATATACGAGGTAAGAATAACACAGTTGTGTTCACGGTCTATAAATATTTAAAAAAAAAAAAATGAATAAAATAAATAAATCATTTTGTTCACAGTTGACCGTCCACGTGCTCAATCGATATTTCCAAAAAAAACGATCTGTTTACGCTTTGCCAGCCGGCTTCTTGGCCGGGATATCGTATGCAATCGATCCTAATCTACCCATCAATCTATCAGTATTCATCAATTTAATACAGGCACGTTTATTAAATATTTTATACTTACATTCGATTTCATAACAAGCAATAAAATATCTTTTGAGTTTTGATAGTAATTGTGGTTTACGAGGAATCTTTATGTTTACGGTAGACAGATCAAAGTGTGTTTACATGTGGTAGGAATGAATACCATAATTTTTTAAAAATTAAATTAAATTTTATAGCATATTTGGTACATTTTCATAGCATAAATGCATGCATATTTTAAGTTTTTTTAGACCCAAAAGTCCCTAGCCCTAATAATAATAATAATAATAAAGAAGCTAATTAGACATTGTTTAGACATTTTCTCGCCGCGAGCATCACTAAATCGATCATGATTAACCCTTTTCCTTAATAATTTACGTTGTCGCGTCCTCACCCCTTTAATCCCTTCTATTAATGTTCTAAATCCCTTCTCATAACTATTCATTTGCTTCCGATATTTACTTATGGTATATTCACTTCAAGCAAACAAATAAGAGAGCTTTTTATTATATATTATAGTATTATACAGGATGAATCATTATTCATTAATCATTATCAACCCCTTTTTGACCGTAAAAATGGAAAATTTTCAATTTTATTCTCAAACGTATTACTTAATTAATGAATGAATCTATAATTTTTCCAGCTAACACCTAGTTAATTCGTAATTTTATAAAATATAAACTACTCGTTTTAATTTTGATTTCAATACATTAAAATTCACAGAAAAATTAACTAAATTAAATTCCGTAGTTAAAATAGGAAATTGTTATTTAAAAAAATAATATATATATATAGAAAACATAGTTCTTATAGTAAGCTAAACATTTCCCCAAAAATAATGTCAATTCATAACAATTCCTAAATTTTCATCATTTCCGGTAACATAAACACTAAGTACAAACATGCAAAATGTTTATAAATCTAGACTATCTAACAATTATCATCATTAATTATTAATTATTTTCTAAATATTATATTCGTCTAATGATAAGAGTTCAAAAAATACGATTTATTTACGAAATTCTAATTTAATTATATTTTATTTCTCAAAAAAAATAATTAATATTTTTCTCAAATCTTTCACGTGCACTTAAAATTCATTTCGAGTGACAATTCGGGCACGTTTTTTTATGGATTTTCCATCCCCGGTATAAACAATTAAGTTAAAATCAAATCACGCACAATACTACTTTAATTTATTATAATAAATACGAAAAAGAAATGTATACATAAAAATCTTATTCCGTTATTTATACTGCGGTAAACATATATTTTTTTTTTTTTGCTCACAAGTGAATATCGAAGTAAAACGCCGAGGCCTTACGAAAAAGCAATCATGTCGCGGACACGAAGGACTTTTTATAACCTTTTTCCCCGCGAATATTTTATGAACGCGCGTTTGGGTGGGAATTAAAATACAATAAACAATTTGGACAACATATTAATTGCGTATTTTATAGTTTATAAGAGTTTAAACAAAATTGAATTAGGTTCGTTATTAAAAAAAAAAAAAAAAAATTAACCGATATTAAATGTGAAATTATCTTATGAACTGCTAAAAATATTCGGACGAAATATTTTATTACGTTTCGGTATAGGCTAAAAGTTAATTACATTTCATGTTCTATAACGATTCATTGTTGTTGATTTATTAATTGGCTATAGATGATAATTTTCTATGTGTTATAATGTGTTTCTAGTTTTGATTTCTGTTTCTAATTCGGGTCAAATTAATATTTATTTTTTAGCCTTAATGATCAAAGTTTCCAACCTTATAATTCTGTCCGTCAAACAGCATGTGTGGTATTTGTATACACGTGACGATGGATTTTACTGAATTAATTTCAGTATTTAATGATGTGAAGTTCGAGGGTATTTATTTAGTGACAGTGCGGTTCAGTAATCATAATAATAATAATAATAATGAAAAAAAAAAACTCGAAGTTACTTTTTATAAGTTTTATAGGAGATCAAAAGACATTATTTTTCTTATGAAAATACCAAAATGTTTTTGAGGTATAATAATTAATAATTCTTTGGGTACCTAAATAAAATGAAACTATTAAATTGTAACTTTGAAAAAAGAAATGTCATTTAGCTCTTGAACGCCCGCAGTATAACACTAACACTTTTTACTTTCAACTTTGTGCATACAATTAGATTCAACAACTAATTAATATGAAAAAATACAATGTTTAATTAAATAAAGTTGGTGTGATTGAAAAATATGACATAAGGATGATATACAGGGAGAATAATGTTTGGTAAGTGGGTAGTAAGAATGTGTTAGGGTAGTATTGCATGGGATGTCGAAGGAGTTAAAATTAGGCACATTTTACAGACAATTTGGGGTAGTTGATAAGGAAACACAGGGGTGTCTCAGATTACGGAGTTATTGTGGAGTGTGCAGAGTTCAGTGGAAATTTAAATAAATAAGACTGAATTAAAAAAAAAAAATGATTCATTACTATATTTTTTTAACATATTTAATAAAATCAAGTTTGTCAACATCAATTTCTTTTTCGTTTTTTCTCATACTTTCTTCAACTTTATATACACTTGTTCACGGCTGCTCAGAATTTGAGTTTATCAGAATTATATTAAAAATGTCACGTTTACGGTTTATGGCATTCCATGATATTTTCTGTTTGGAACTCTCTATAGAAAGTACCTTATATTTTTTTTTTTATGTCAAATTGTCACATTAAACTGTGGGCTATGGTGTGAAAACAAATAATACACAAATTTTCTGTGCCCAATTTTTTTCGAAAATAATACGAAATAAAAAAATAACTTTTTAAAATTATTTTACCAAAGCATTTAATTCAGTACCAAATTATTTAAATATAATATTTGTATCATTTTAGTCTTTGTCTCCGAGGGTCTTATAAGGGAAAAAAAAACATAATTTCATTATCCTCATCATTATATCAGGATTATCTTGTCACCCACGGCTACGAATATCATATTAATTAAATAATAATAATAATAATAATAAAAAAAAAGAAGAAGCTAATTAAAATAAAAGCATTACCCGTCGAAACATCTTTTGTTTAACCAGAAATATCTATTACATTTTATATCTCATCAGGGAAATATTCGTGTTTTGGGAACAATCGTGCACTATTGTAGGCTGGTATTGTGCTTATGGACATCATCGCCATTGTCATTGTCTCTCTTGTATAGTGTTACACGTGTCGACAAAGGATATTCGCAACACGAAAAGAGTGCAATGTACGCGAGTTGCGAATTCAATAAATCTGAACTCAAAGCCTGGGCGTAGAAGGACGCGAGGATGTTTCGTCGAGCATAACACGATTTTATTTATATCCCTAAGTTCGACTACCTTTAAAACAGCGAGGACACATTTTTTTTTTCAATTTTTCTCAGAAGGGAAATAACAGTTTTTACCATGTAACACGAGTAATTTTATAGTTTACTATTAAAAATCGTAATATTATTATGAGCATAAGCGTTCAGTAATAAATCTTTTTTCTATTCCTAAAAGAAATAATATTAAGGACATCGAAAATAAAAATTAAATATTTAGAGAAAAAACAATATTTTAAATTGGTTTTCAAGGAATAAAAAATTCATATTTCTTATTATATTAGTAAAATGTATTAGATGACATGTATGTTACATAATATTATGTTATATATCAGTGGTTCCCAACCTTTTTTATTCGATTCTCTGCTTGTAATTTTTCAAAAATCTCACTCTCCCTTCCATTAAAACAGGATTTTGATTTTTTTTTTTTTTTTTTGTCATACAAATAAATTACTAACTCATAATATTAAATATAAAAATATAAATAATAATATAAAATATAAATGTGAGTTAAATAATTGAAATAGATTTAAAGTTATTATTTTTTTTTAACTATCACAGAACTCCCCGCTGTGCAGTATCTTAATCATCCCCTAGGGAGAATTCCCCACAGGTTGGGAACCGCTGTTTTCTATTACGTATATATATATTATATATGTTACATATTATCGTACAAATATGTATACATTATATAACTTTTATTTAATTTTTAATATAATAATTTCGTACCTTTCGGTCACATTGGCCATACCTCATAATAATAGACACTTATAATTTTAGATTCTAAATGAAGTGAAGAAGTTAGTGTTTTTACAATGATGTTTATTTTTTTATTTTTTTATTTTTTCTGTGTACAACTTTTTGTATAGAAATACTTGTCCAAAAGTTTCGATCAATAACTTTTTGAAACCGGATTTGCCTCTAAATTGTACTTTAGAGAGGTCATTTTTTGAATTTCTCAATTTCTCAATTCTTCAATTTTTCTTTTGAAAAAACTACCCAAGATTTGACAAAAACGACTCGGAAACCATCATTTTTTGATCCAAATTTTATGAATTTTTAAACATGGATAGAAAATCCTATAAAAAAGATTTTGGCGCAAGAAAATTTTGAAAATGTGAAAAAAAATTTTGGACATTTTTTGAAATTTTTTTTTTTCTTATATTTTTAATTTCCTTCGTTCAGAATCGTTTTACTGAAAAAATGATTTATCGTTTCTTTAAAATTTAATACGCCCGTCAAGAGAATACCACTCGTCGTGCGAAGTACACCCATCGTGCTAAGTATGACCGGCTTTTTTTTTTTCATTTCATACCTTTCGGCCAACTTTACATTTAAATTTTTTAATGTAATAATAGTAAATATTTCATTTTATTTTAAAAACATTAACACCATTTTTCATTATTTTTTTAGCTCTTCTCATCTTTAAATAAAGGATGAAAAAAAAAAATAAATAATAAATCGGAAAACGGAATATAGGGGGAATAGAGAGGGTAACAGGCATGACGTCATCTCAACGTTTTTTTTTTTTAGTTCCGGTCCTGCCCGAACTAAAAAATAATATACGTATGATTCTAATGAATCGCGCCGTCCGCATTTTAAGGAAACTCGATCGGATGCAGAGCACGCGATATTATTATCCGAGTAGTAGTCGGAAGTAAATATTTTCTCACGTGCGCGAGTGTGCGTGCGCATACGAAGGATTTTGTGTTTCTCGAAAACGCCCGTCCGAGAGCTGAGCGCACAGGAAACGCGTATTTACGTTAGCGCTGCGTATTATGACGTGGGTGGAAACCAAATAAAATGGAAACTTATTAGCGAGAATACAATATTTTCAATTGTAGTTTTAATGAAAAGTGCATTAATATAATATGGTCATTTATAAAAGAAAATCAACAATTTTTTTTCGCCGAGCCAACATTGAAAAAAATAAAATGTTTTGGTCCCTTTTGGGAACTTGATATTTAGTGATTTTTTTTTTTCCGAACATATATGGCCGTATAAAACCAATGTAGTGTTATCATTATACACATGGGCGTAAATTGGATAGTTTCAATGGGGGGAGGGGGGGCAAACTTAATTTTATTTTAGGTAGCCATTGTAGTTTATATAATATATTAAGTCTAATTTAGTAATATAATTTCAAATTTTATTTTTAGGAGAGGGAAACAAAAAATTAAAAACTAGATAATCAATGTTAAACTCTTTTTTTTTTCAATGTTAATCTTTTAAAATTTTATGCTTTTCTTAATAATTCAAAACGCGTTTTCTATAATTTTACAAAACGTCAAAGGAGGCATTGTCCAGTTTAATTTTAAGTGAGGGGGGTGAGTTGCCCCCTCTCACCCTTCTCAGATTACGCCTATGATTATACAATATATATATATTCAATGTTTTATAATATAATTGTTGTCTATAATTAACTGAAACTCCACTCAGAATAATTTTGTTAAAGATATAATAGGTCCTTCAAAAATTCAACACACCCAAAATCCCATCCGAGAATACCCGAAGACTAAATATGTATATCCTACATTTTTATTACTTAAATAGTTTTGAATTTGAATTTTTTGTGAGCTTTTATAATTAGATTTTTTAAATTTCTTTCTCACATTGTAATATTGTATTGAACATTGTTGTTGAGTTAAATTAATTCTCTTGAGGGTTTCTGATTGCGTTTCGTGCATCACCCTAATGACTACGTAGATACGTATGAAGGCGAGGTGAACGAAACTATGCTTTGTACGCTCGAAGAAAACTTTCGGTTGTATTGGTCTTTCTACCGTAAACTTGGTATAATAATAATTGGAAGAATATTCTGCTGTGAAAATAGTAAATTACGAAATTTCTGTTTAAACGTGACAACGTCGCATAAAATATTATACGTACGCTCAATCGTGATGCTATAAAAAGGTATAATATTATGGTATATTAAGGTATATTATTATGTTTTATTGCATCTACCGCCAAATTTAAATTGGTCCTTTTGAAAAGGGGTAAACTCCATTTTTTCCCATAAATTCACTTTTTGTTCAATTTACATTCATTATATTTAAATAACTCATTTTCCAAATGAATTAATGGGTTCTATTTAGAGGTACGTTTTATTATGAAACACCTGTTTTCATACAAAATAGATTAATCTACACGTCATAAGGAATGTAGTAAATCTAAAAAAAAGTCAATTAATACGAAAATGGAGTTACCCCCCCTTATTAAAATAAATATTTATTTAGATTTTCGCCAATGTATTACACAAAAGGAAAATAGTTTCTTTTTTATTTTTTTAATGGCGTTTTATAAAAACTATATTGTTTTGTTTGTTAAACAGTTTCAAATAATTGTTCGTTTTTATATAATATGTACCTAGTTTTGAAGCTTTAGCTAATGATAGATTTAATTTATTTTCACAGATTTTATACAATCTCATTGATATACGAATGTTAAAACGTATACCTATGGATTTGCTATGTTTTTGCCTGTCGGCCGGAACGCTTTTTCACGCTCAGTTACTGCGTCCGAAGAGTATTTCAAAAGTCGGTTCAAAATTGATAAAGCTGTGTTCGGGCAAAAGGTAAGTGGGTAAAACGCGTAAAAAAAAACAATGTAATAAATACACGGCCAATCCTCTTCTACGAAATGAATAATGTATTAACTGTACGTATTGTTGCAGGTCCGATTTTATGATAAAAGCCGTTCAAAATTTTGATTTAAGCGTCTTATGAAAAATCAAACAGTCAAATCCTTTTGTCCAAAAATACTTCTGAAGAACAGCGATGGATTTTAGTTATTGTGATATTACAATTAACGCGACGGACAGTCGTGACTTCATAAATATAATATTCTGTTATTATTATTATTATTATTATTATTATTATTATTGTAATAAATTAAATACGCATATTATGTATGTTTTTCGTTATAATTTACGTTATATCGAGTTATTTTCAATGAGTCTTAACACTTTTTCAGTAGAAATCGTGAAATTAAATTCCGTGACGTACTATAAACGAACTTATATTAAACTTATTATTTATTTTCAATTTTTGGGTTTACGGAATAGTCATCAAAGTAGTTATAAAGTTAAAGTTACGAATGCAACTGCTGTAAAGAATTTATTCGTGACGCGAAATTTACACGAGTAAAATAAATTAGCAACTTACACATGGCCGCGCACCTTTGAAATTCTTCTAAACATTATTTATAATATGTTACAATGTTACATAATAATTTCGTATTAAATATGGTATGAACAAACTTAACCGTCTCGACAACTCATTAAAATGCACAAAAAAACTTTTTGATATAAGCTTACAATATATATTTTGATAACTACTATATTACAGTTTCATCGACGTAATAATATAATGTATATATTGTGACGGAGGAATAAATGAGAAGACATTCTTTATTATTCGAAACACGGAGAAATTTGATAATTTATGTGTTATAATCATACCGGCTGCATACGAACTGAGTCCCAGTATAACCTTTTATGACGAATTGAGTCCCGCGTTATTTTAGAGTATATACCAATTGAGTCCAGTGAAATTTTAGGTATAATACTAATTGAGTCCATGTTTTAATACTAATTGAGTCCCGTAAAATTTAAAAAAGCCGGACATACTTCGTACGACGGGTGTACTTCGCACGACGGGTGGTATTCTCTTGACGGGCGTATTAAATTTTAAAGAAACGATAAATCATTTCTTCAGTAAAACGATTCTGAACAAAGGAAGTTAATAATATAAGAAAAAAAAAATT
>JAIPRM010000143.1:67075-78218 GCA_025469315.1 Stegophylla sp. TES_Ste_2020 | reverse complement strand
TTTTATAATTTTTCTCGCATTTCTTAAAAAAGTTAAACGATTTTTATCTATATAAAATCAATATGAACATGAATACCAAAATCAATTTTTTTAATTAATTTCAAAAGCGACAAATTCTTGAATTTTATAAATCGTGATTTTTGCTCCATTTAAGAACAATTATTTTAAGTTAATTTTTCGATATTTAAAACGAATTTTGAAAGTTATTTTCATTAAATTTGTATTATTTCATAGCCCTAGTTATGGGAACGTAATAATAAATTTAATGTCAAACCATTTGCATTGTTACGTTTGAAATAAACAATTTTTTTTTTTATAAAAATCCTGTATTAAAAAAAAACAATTATGATGGAGAAATATCTTAGATGCATTTAATTTTAAAGTTTCTAATAGACGAACAATGAAACTGTTTATGTTTTTCACTGAGTTATAAATCTAATAAGATCTGTCGGCTGAATTTATAAGTCTGTGGAACATGTTTTAAATTTGTCCATTGGTTTAGTGATTAAATGTTAGTGAAAAAATCATGGTTGAATTGTGAATCTAACTGGCGGAACCTTTGTAATCGTCGTACGGAACCCCTGGGTTCCGAGGAACACACTTTGGGAACCGCTGTTCTAAACAGTCCTACCTATTATTACTGTCATATCTATTTACTTTATCATGAGTATACAATAATATTGACCACAAAATCTTTCATTTACAAAATATTAATATTATAATGTTAATATATTTCATTGTGATAATAAAGATTTTTATTTTATTGTTGTTTACCTTTGAGTACCTTCTGTATTACCCATAGACATATAAGTAAATATAGTATTACCATTAATAGTATTATTCCTATAAAATAAATATACAAATCAGTGAGTTAAAGTACGAATAACTCAGTACTAAAGATTTTTTTAGTTTTACATATACTTTACCATGTATAAAGTTTTTATTATACCTTATTAACTTTAAAGTTCTTAACTGTATTTGAAAATTATTTCCTTTAATATTGTATAATTTAACATAGTTACAACTTAATTATAAAATATGTACCTTTAGACATAAATTTATTTTTATTTTGGGGTAAATAATATAATATTTATAAATGTATTATATAAGTAATATAATTTTAGTATCAGTAAAAGTATCATAAATGTTATAAATCATAATTAATTATAAAAAGAAAAATTAAAAAAAGTGTGTACTTCCTCGTCAGAATGTTCTTCACACGTCGAGTGGGATACTCATGACGGGTGTATTCTTCAATAAGACAATTGACTAAATCACTAAATGAAGGAAGTTAATAATATAAAGAACAATAATAGTCGTCATTTTCAATACATTCATCAAGAGTATCTGATCTGAAGAGGAAGAATATTCGTGGTGTGAAGTATGTCCAACTTTCTTGACTATACTTTACTTTACTTCACTTTTTTTATTTAATAAATTAAGAAAGCAAAAAAAAAAAAAAAAAATTGATGAGAAAAAAGTATTAAAAAAGTTAGTTATCAGTGTTTTTATTCACATTTTCAAAATTTTCATCAAAAAATTATGATTTCCGAGTTTTTTTATTAAATTTTGGGTAGTTTTCCCCAAAAAAATTGAATTTTTTTTATACTTTTTTCTCATTAATTATTTTTTCTTTTTATATTTATTAGATGAAAAAAGTAAAGTTATGTATGTACAAGAAACCCAAACATACTCCAAAACATTTTTGTGGTCATTTAACGTTTCTTTAAAATTTTAGACACCCAATAAGATTATCTGCCCCAAAGAATGAAGAATATCCGTGGTGTGAAGTATGACGACTTGAAACTTTCACCAACTATTCAACATGATCACGAAAATTCTTCATAAAAATTTCAAAAACATTTGATCAATTTTGAGTTAAGTATAGCAGTTTGAAAATTTTGGGAATTTCTCATTTTTTGTTAGTTTTTATGTAATAAAATTTTAGATTTAGTGGTAATAAGATGTAAAAATTTAATATAATCTTACTCACATATAAGTCTTATTAATCTGAAAAAATCTTGAAAATCGTAAATCAAATTATTTTTCTATAATCGTTTAATTTAGAATTTTATTGCAATTCGTTCGTTTTACCTATAATTACACATTCCAACGTACATAAAAGAAAATTGGTTCAACTGATTTTTTGAAACTTGGTTCATAGATGGGAAATTTTATTGAGAATATTTTGGTAATAGTTCTGATATTTTTGTATGAGAAGTATCCTTGCCTTCTAAAATATTTGCAATTGTTTCCATTGCAGTATAACCACCATTTTTTTCTAAAACGGTTTCAAATTTTTTCTTTATTGCTTTGCCTTGATTACTTGTATTTGTATTATTTAAAATATAATTTTTCGCATTATTTACAATACCAATAGCCTCAATTAAGGATATCCCTGATGCTTCACGGCGTGTTATACTACTTGGTATATTTCCATAGTTTGCTTTTATGAATATCAAGTTTGCTTCAATTTCTTTGTCTGCCATTAAACGTTGTGCTTTTTTGATAGCTATGGCATCGTTTTCTTCAAGTGCATCAATGACTATGTACATATTACAATAACAGAACGCTACAATTTAGAAATTTCGGGGAGGGTTTGAACCCCTAAATCCCCCCCCTGTATACGTGCCTGGATCAAAGGTATCAAAGCATCATAGTTGAAGACCTTTAATCAAATTTCACAAAGCACAGAATAATAGTTGTAGAAAATTATCTTCATAACAGCAGATACCAATGATACCATAACACTAATTATAGTACTATCGACAGAATAGTCGATTTTAATTTTGATGCAAATTACAGTTCTATATATTGACTTATCTGTCGTGATGAAAATTAAATTTTTGTAATTTTTTGATACAAGTTACAGACTATAAATATTATGATGCATATTATATATATTATTTATTTTGGGTCAATTTTGATACAAATAAAGTACACCCAAAAATATAATATACGTCCATATAATGACTATACAAATTTACTCCTGGTAAAAATAAAATAATATTTTATCTCTATTAACCACGATAATAATAACGAAATCAAACAATAAAATTATCATAATTATTTAAATTATTATTGTGTAATATTGAAGGGGTTGTTCCTATTTATGTTAAAAACTCAACCATTACTTCTATTAATTAATTATTGGTGATCATTGAAAATGATAATACTATCAATGCATATGATAAAAACGCATGGATTTTGTTATAAAATAAAGTGATTTCGCTTAGGTATAGACGTCAATATTTTTTTTTTACACGGGGAGTAAGCTAACTGATTATGTTAGATAGGCAGTATGTTGAATTGCCGGCATTGAAACGGACACACGAATGACGATTTAATGATAATAAAAACGCAATGCTACCTTAATTTATTATTATTGTTATTAATTAAAATAAATTGACGTAAATTGATTCTCATAGCCATTATTCAGTATCATACCAATGTACAAAAAACATCACTTTTTTTTTTTATTTACATTTTATTTTGTAGTTATGATATTATTGTGTAAACTTTTGTTACAAAGTTTGTTTTCAATTTAATAAGTAATTGATGAAACTTTCAAAAGTACGTCTCGGAAAATTATTCGCCCGGGGATAAATCCCCGCTTTCCTACGCCTAGATCCAGCCTTGAAGGGAGGGATTGTTCTCGATGACATTATTCTAGGGGGCGGCAAAATTTTGAAATAGTATAAAATGTAAAATGTATTAATAGCTCATCTTACCTTGAGTAATAAATAATAATAACAGAAACATAAAGTATGTTAGTTTTAGTCAGTTTGATTGCGTATCAAATAACAATAATTTTGAAAAACATTAGGGAAAGTTTATAATACGTCATTGTTAAATGGTCATTGTTAAATGTACACATATTTATTGAAAGAACAATATAGCAGAGAGCCTGGCAGACATTGACTGGTATTCAATGTATTCAATGACCGGGTGTATTTTCTGCGACCACAAAGAGGTTGTGAGATTGAATAATATGAATAGTATAAAAGATTTTATTCCTTATCAAGTCAATTGGCTATTATTAATTAATCAGAGCATATTGATTTTGTAGTATTATGTATAAATTGAATAAATATTATCGATACAATATGGTTAAGTATTTACCATACTTACTAATGCAATTTATAATTTATATATTTATTTACACTGTAATTGGAATGGTTTTAAGAGTTGAATATTTTTTCATATCTTTATGATTTTTCATGTTCTTTTTTTTCCTTTATTGAATCAATTCAAAAATCTTCTGATAACCTCTATCCTGAATTAAATGCCTAGCTATATCTAGCTTTACCTAGCTATACCCATTATTTATAAAGATCGATCTCAATTTCATTAAGAATTGTATAGTTTATACTTATTAGCCGGGTTTAATGTATTTAAGAATACTAAAATTATGTTTCTAACTACAATTAACCACATAGAATACTGCCCTAATTTCTAAAATAACTAAGAAATATTATTTTTATCTCTCAAATTTAAAATTAAATTTTTAATGCATTGAGGGTTGACAAGAAATGAGAAATTCCAGTGTTCTGCTAATTTTACTTGTTATAACTTAGTTTTTTTGCATGGGTCAAAATTTCAGAAAAATGTGACCCAATTAGTGTGTAGTTTGCATGTTCTGATGTCTTGTAATTTGAGTATAATACCAATTTCAGAACGAAAACGAAAATAAAATAATGTTTACTTACTTATTAATTAAAATCTTTTCTTTTTCTCTCTTTTTTTTTGGGTGGGAGGGGGCAACACATTTTATGTTGCCTCTAAAAATGGGTCTGCGAGGACTAAAAAGAATAGGCTCTATGATGTCAAAAAAATACTACTAAACTGGCAATTTAAACTAAAAAATATTGAATGTGGCTCACAATTCAAGATACGACCCTTTTTTCTATGTATTTTAGTTGTTTGTCATATTAAATGTATTATAATACATAGGAATAAATTAGTAAAAACAGCATAATTTTTTATCTGGGCTTTGATTTCCCAACACATTTGTTCTAGAGCATCAAAAAGTTGGTATAAGGAAATTATTTTTTCTAAGAAACTGTTATAAATATAAAAATGATACATTTTGCAAAAATAAAATGATAATTCCCAATAAATGTTTCTAACAATATTCAATAATCAGAGTTTTAGTGTTCTTGATTTTCGGAAGTAACTTATTAGTAAAAATATGTCAATTAATGTTTTTCTAAATTTACTTATAATGCAGAGTAATTTTTTTAAGCGTGCTCACCTTCATTTTTGGCCATAAAAATGCAAAAATTGGTACTTTTTTTTTGGAATGTTCAAGTAACTATTAAAACTATGTTTTCAATAACTCATTTTTTTCAAATGACAACCTGCTATTTTATCTGGAATTTTATTCAGGTAATTTCTATGGGAATTTTAATGCATTGAAATTAAAATTCAAACAAGTAGTTTTTGAATTATTCAAATATAGTACTTTGAGCATACATTGCTTACTACGAAGGTACCTAACTAAATATACACCCAAGAGACTATTTTCCTTAATATTTAAATATGAATAATTCAAAAACTATTCATTTGAATTTTGATTTCAAAACATCAAAATACACAGAAAGATAACCTGAACAAAATTCCACAGTTAAAATAGAGGGTTGCTATTTGAAAAAAAGTTTGTATTGCCACAGAACACTCTTAATGTGATATGAAAAAAATGAGTTGTGAACAATACAGTTTTAATAGTAACATAAACATTCCAAAAAGAAAAGTCCCAATTTTACATCCAAAAATGGGAATGAGCAAGCTTAAATAATCACCATGTATAATATAGCTCTTAAAATATTTTTATCTTAGAAAACAGAGTATCAATTGTTTAGCAAAATGATTTTTTTTTAATTTAGGAAAATCAAATATAGGTATAGATCATTTAACACATAAGATGATTTGCCTTAATGATACTGACGTCTGAGAAATTATTTTATCATATATAATAAACCATGGTGATTATACTTTTTTGAATGAAAAAGTAAAGAAAAATAATGATGTTAATTATATTTTATTAAGTGTCTATTAAAATAACAAAGAAAACTCTTTATCACTGTCAAATACATTATTTTTTAAATCACAATTTTTGTTTTTTGAAGGAATATTGACAATTTCCTGGTTTTGAATTAACCTAACCTGAGTCTTCAAAAAGTTTTAACTCAGGCTTTGTAGATTGGCTTTTTTTGTTCTGGTTTACATGGAAATTATAAATTCAACTTTTCAGTTGATTCATATAATTTATGTAACTTGTATACTTACCCTGAAAAAATACATAAAAAAAATAATTTTTTTAATCAACATTTTATCAGGTTATTAATTCTACCTTGATCATACCTATTTTTGCTATGTTTGAAAATTTTAGAGATTTGTATAATGAATTATGTTTTTAAATTTTGTGCGGGTTACAAGTACGACATGCTCAAATGTCTCTTATCATAAAAAAATTATAGCCATACTTATTATTCCATAAAATGTTATGTAAGCTTGTACAAATATGTTGAAAATAAAATTAGTCATTTTCTATTTACATGTAATTCAAGTGTAAAATAGTGCAAGGTTTTGACTTTTAAATGAAGCATTACATTCTTCTTTAAACTTTAACATAATCTTTGAATCAAAATTTTGAAACTGTGACATTTTTATTTTCAACAAAAATGATATTGAGGAACAATAAAATTTAGAATACTTAAACAAGTAGGCTTTACTTTGTTTAACCTTGTCTAACCAAATATTTGTTTAATTAATTTTGTTCATCTTTCAGTAAGCTACTATAAATGAGACAAATTTAAAAACATCTTTGAATAAATATTAATTAGGTATTCGATATTATTGATCTTTATTATTTCTTAGAAAAAAAAAAACGAATCTTCATCAAATTTTTCATCTTGTATTTTTATGTAAATAAAATAAAAAGGATACAAGATACAAGAAATGAGTAGCTAGAAAAAAAATATGCAATTCATAAATGTTAAAAGTTACAAATATATATAATTTACCGCATATTCCTGGGTATAATTAGAAGTTATGTGTATATATGAGTATACATAAGAGCATATTTTTTACTAAGAAAGAAGTTGGCAATAAGTTGTTGGTATTTGATTTACTGACAAAACTCTTAGTCAAACAACAAAGTTAGAGTTTGAAGTTTTAACCTTTTTCCAAATGTTAAAAAAATAGTTTAAATAATAAACAAAAAACAATAATATTTCATATAATACCAGTGTTATATTTTTTTAATGAATGTCAAAAGTATACAATACACGACTTAATCCAAAGAGGGATGTAAATTAATAACATTCTAAATACATATATTATTCATATAATATGTGTAGTGTGTTCAAATAAAATGATATTATATCAAAACAAAATATTACACTTTGAAAAAAAAAAAAATCATAACTACATAAAATTATTGCAAACTAAATGACCTTTTATTTAATATGTCTAAGCTACATATATCTATTGGGAACTATGTGAACAATGAAAAAAAAATGTATACACAAAAATTGGTCCATTTACACATCATAAATATCTAAAAATAAAATATTTTATACCCATTGTGTTTTTTTATTTAATTTAATTTTCAATCACTTATCAAATTCTTTAATAATTGATTGTTGTTTTCTCTAACATTTACATACTTGGTTATTAGGAATCAGTAATAATAATAATAATAATAATTAATAATATTTGTAGTATTTTAATTTTTTTGCAATCTATAGCAACACATTTAAAGCAAAAACATTGGAATTATGCAACTAAACTAAAAAGCATTAAAGTAAAAAATACATTTTATATATATATATATATATATACGAAATACATAGTTGAATAGGCGTAATTTATTATGTTAATTCGAATCAACACTTCAGTACTCGGATATATGCGACGGGGTGTTATGAGAGTGAGAGCATACATTATAATAACAGTTTTAAAAAGAAAATTAATAAAAATCAATGAATGAAAAAAAAAAATGGAAGACCTTTCATTGGAGGAAAAGTACGAAAAAGTATATTCAAATGACTAGATGTGCGTTAGATAGGGAAAACAATAAATAGACTGAAGGAAAGCAAACGGATTAACTAAAGGCAAACTTAAATAAAGGTGTGAGGGGAGTATTGATTCTGTTTTCTCGCGGGGTGAGAAAATATACGAGTAACTGAAATGCCCATCAGTTAACAAAAACCATGTAAATATATTTACATATATATTATATAATATAAAATAAAATCGACTAATGTTTATAAAAAATAAAAATAAAATATGACTCTAGGAAAATAAAAGAAGAGGTAGAACAGAGAGGCAACTATTTGTATAGTATCGACAAATATGATATAACAGAACTTGATTTTTTCGTCGTATGTTTATTCTCAAAAAGTTCATAATGTTAGTACAAAACAACAGATTTTGTTGATTTAAATTTCATAAAAAAACCGATAAATATCTATATATATTTTATATGTGTGTGTATCCTACTCTGACAACAAGTCGTAACATAGGACGTACATAATTGTGAATCGTTTCGAGTGTTTCAATTAATCAAACCTGCAGTCAAAAACTTTTTCTTTAGTTTATTTTTTTTTCAAAATAAAAAATATCTCTCCAATCACAGTGAGTGCGCGCGAATAAAATACCTAATATATTTTATAATAATAATTATCATAATAATAGTATAATAGTATTATATTATTATCTTAGTCCTGGGGCGGATCCCGTCCTCGGGGTTTGAGCCCACCCCCCCCAAAAAAAAAAAAAACAAAAAATTGTCTTGTCTATCTTATCGTTTGGCGAGTGCACGCGCTCGCGACAATAATAATAATAATAATAATAATAATAATATTAATAATAATAATAATAATAATAATAGTAATAGTAATAATAATTGATTTATATATAAAAAAAAAAACTAATACAATCAATGTACGATAAACGTAGCAATAATCGATTGATAATAATAATAAATAATGTTTAAGCACGACGACGACGACGACGACGACGTCGATGACAAAAACGATAGTCGGAACCAGACGTATCTTTATAGGACCGGAAACGACGACGGTGGCTTCGGAGGTGGACGTGTACGCGGAAGAACCTGTGGCGGGGGCGACGGTGGCATCCTGGTCAGAGTGTTGGCTTCTTCAGTAACCGTTTCTGCCGGCAGTCATACACGCGTCGGCAGAAGAAAATCAAGTCTGTCGGTGCTCCGTCGGCCGGCAGCTGTCGGCCTCGGGGGTTGGGTTCCCGTAGCGGCGGCACCACTGCTTTGCACAACACCAAGTTTTCTTGTACCGACTTAATGTGTTTCCGATGTCTGCGAGTGCGCATGACAACAGGTGCGGCAGGACGAAGACATAGATGCGGCAAGAGGAAAAACAAAAAAAAAATGGAATTAGTATAATTGCGTTAATGTGAGTAGAAACAAAAATATATTATACGCGTATCAGTGGCGTAGCCAAGATTTTTTTAAGGGAGGGGTTTACAAGTTTTTTTAGTGGACTACTCCAGTGGTATAGCTATGGTGGGGGTGGGTTAAAGTGTATACAATAATGCTATACGAGGGCATTGGGCCCGAGTCATTTATTTGGGTGAAAATTCAGGTGTTTTGAATTATTAAACATTTCTGGTTACGATTAAATGTAGATTTATTGAGGTTAATTATGATTTATGATTAAATCTTAATCCATAATTTTTTTACAGAAGTACCTAACGTATATATTAAACCTCAATTAATTTCATTAACTAATTGAAGAACACAAAAACTAAACAAATTTATGTTGTGGTTATTTTGCAAATTTCAATCTTTTTATTGTCAAAAATGATCGTTCATAAGTAGGAATTGTCACTGAAAATTTTGCTAAATTCTATAGAAATTTAAAAATATGTGAAAAAAATTATTTTATTACTTTGTTGAAGCGCGTTAAAAGAATTTTTTAGAAAAGCTAATTTTTTTGGCATATACAAATACAAATTTCTTATAAAGTATCAACTATGACATAAAATAACTCAAGAAAAATAATTATTGTATCATGACGATCTATCTATCTAGCCAAACATAAAAGTTTTAATTGTTCATATGGTTTGTTATTTAAATTATATATTTAAGATCTGCTTTGCTGGTGTTAAACTATTTTAATTACCTTTAGGTAGGTATAATACTATAATAGTAATAAAACAAACCCAAACACCCCCCTGGCTACGCTACTGACGCGTATTATACACGTGGTAAAGTTATACGTCTACAAGCAGAGGCAGTTTGAACACATTGTGGTATACTGAACCACTGAAATTATTGGGATAGATGTATTTATACACATTAAAAACGAAACTCCGACTGTTTCGTTATAGAAAAGAATTATAATTTCTTTAAAATGCAATACATCCACTAAGAATATCCCATTCGAGCAGTGAAGAATACCCATGGTGCGAAGTATTCCAATACATATTTTTTCTTGTTTGTTAAATTAAATAACTAGATTATTTAAATTCTCACCCCTCCCTCCGCTATCAAAAACAAGGGTTATTAAAAAACTATAAACGGGTTGCATTTTTAAGATTTTATAATAAGCGCGATTTGTTTACTATGTACGGCTCTGCTTACAGGCTACAGTCACAGCACCATTACTACTGCAAATGTCTTCAATCGCGCACGTGCGCTGGCCAAACATGTCGAAGATCTCGGAATGTACAGTCCTATTCGCAAAAGACGCTCATCGGGATTGTTCTGAGGTATTTTAAGTAATCGGCAGCACGACTTTTAACGTGTCAGCGTTACCGGCATGTTTAAATCCCGTCAAAATCGATTTAACCGTTTCGAAAATTAGCCCGCATAAGTAAATAAGCTTTTTATTTTTAGATTCTGAATGAAGTGAAGAAGCTAGTGTTTTTACATTGATGTTTATTATTTTTTTTTCTGTGTACAACTTTTTGTATAGAAATACTTGTCCAAAGTTTCGATCAATAACTTTTTGAAACCCGATTCGTCTCTAGATTATACTTTAGAGAGGTCATTTTTTGAATTTCTCAATTCTTCAATGTTTTTTTTGGAAAAAACTACCCAAAATTTGACAAAAACGACTCGAAAACCATAATTTTTTGATCAGAATTTTATGAAAAT
>JAIPRM010000143.1:37178-59171 GCA_025469315.1 Stegophylla sp. TES_Ste_2020 | reverse complement strand
TTGAAGAATTGAGAAATTCAAAAAATGACCTCTCTAAAGTACAATCTAGAGGCGAATCGGGTTTCAAAAATTTATTGATCGAAATTTTTGGACAAGTATTTCCATACGAAAAGTTGTACACAGAAAAAAAAAGCAATAAACATCATTGTAAAAACACTAGCTTCTTCACTTCATTCAGAATCTAAAACAAACATTATAGTATAAATACTAGCTTCTTCGTTTCGATCAGAGTATAAAAATTTTTTTTGTAGGTATTATTGGTTAAATTTATTGTAATATGATTAAACTAATATGGAATCGATCTACCCTCAATGGTGTATTTAGAAATTTGATGCCGTGGATACATAATATAATCTGTCACCTCCCAAGTCTAAACATTTTTAATACTTTGCATACAATGTCATTTTGATAAAAATGATCAACATTAAGAATTTTGATTTATTAAATAATTTAATAATAACTTTAGGTTAATTTATGTGAAGTCATACAAACATACAATATAATTATAATATGTTATGAATATTAAATTGATAATCTAGAAATAGATTTTGATGTTTTAGAATTTGAGTGGAGCAAAGAAATTTACTGTTTTATAATAATTTTTGTAAATAATTTTTTTTATAGATATCATTTTTCGACCCAACAAAACACCTTGGTTCTCGGACCAGTGTGTGTAGCCTGTACATTCTTCAGTACGTACAAGGTTCATGAATCTAGCAGAAAATTTTGTTCGATTGTACTTAAAAGAAATTAGTTTTCGGAATTTTCAACAATTTTTCCAAAAACAAAGATAGGCCACCTAAAATTTGAGTAAAAATTTTAAAATTTACCTTAAACTAGATTTAATGAAATCGATTTTGCTAATTTATTCATTACTTTACCTTAATAACTTATATTCAACCATGATCAAAAATAGTGTAAGAAGGATAAAATCTTTTCAAAAAAATTTAATCACTTTTTGGATAAATTTATAATTTAAAAACCGGACACATTTCGCACAATAGGAATACTTCGCACCTTGGGTGGAATATTGTTGGTGGTAGAATTGAATTTTAATAAAACGATAAATCATTTATTCAATAAAACGATTCCGTGCGGAGTTACAGTTCATATACAATAATAACTGTCAGTATTTTATTTAGTATGTTTAACAATTGTTATTAAATAACAGAATAGTTTACGTTAATTTCATTATACGATAAAATCATTAATTTTGTAGTGTATGACATATAACGTTGTTATATAATAATTTGTATTAGCATCACAGTATTTACTGTCAATTCGTTTAACAATTGTTATTTAATTATAGAATAAACCATGTGAAATTTATTATTCGTGTAAATGATCAAATTTAATATGTAAAATAAGTACTAGTATCATAAAGTGGTCGAAATTCAACAAGAATAACAAAATTATTTCATTTTTGGGTGACTGTACATTGATTTTACATAAATCACACTGATATACACGTAATGAACTTAAATGTTCAATATTTAAAAAATTATTTTGTTACATAAAATATTTACGAAAAACAAATATTGATTTCCATATCATTCTCCCTTACACCTAATGAATATTCCATAAAAAATATCAAATTACAATAAAATACAAACATCGTTATAAAATAATAAAGCGATACAAATTATCGAAAATCAACATTAATTTGCTAAAATATATTAATATATAATTAGTATTTATGTTTATCGTGTCACCTCTGATCAGCAACGACTAACGAAAATGAAAAAAGTACACAGTTAGATCAGTCGGCAGGGTTCGAACCTGTGACCCCTAGAATTGTAAAGGGTTAAGTTAATATTACTATTAGACCATACTAGCACCGAAAATTAAGAAAGTAGTATGTATTTAAAATAATATCCGAAAATCCTGAATTTTCAAAATTAATAAATTTAAAAACTATTGATGAATACGGATTATAGTTCACATCATCGTACTCCGAGTCGAAAAATACATACGATGACGAAAAAACATTAGCAACATTTTGTAAGTTCCTTAAACATAGCTTCCTAACATAATCTAACCTAACCTATCCCGACTTAACTAGAAATACCATAATATTTGTCCGATTTTTTTCAGTCAAACTTCTATAAAATATTTAATTATTTGTCCATATAATTTTTTATTCTAACAAAATATTAGCAATGAAATTCTCCACCTCCCAGACACCAAGTTTCATAAATATCGGCTGAGCCAATTATTTTTTATGAACGTTAAAAGCGTGTAATTTTAGGTAAAATTAACTAATTCCGTCCAAATGCTTACTTTTAAAAGATTATTGAGAAAAATTTGATTTACCATTTTAAGGTTAATTAAACATATATGTGAGTGAGGTTATATTAATATTTAAAGTCTTAATATAAAACTTACAAAAACTGAGAAATTTATAATATTTTCAAAATTCTATATTTAATTCAAAATTGATCAAATGTTTTTGACATTTTTATAAAGTATCTACGTAACCATTTTTAATAGTTGGTGAAAGTTTCAAAATTTCTAGCTCTATTATTTTTGAAGCTATGTTAAGAAACAAATTTCAATTTCATAAAATTTCCTATTACACCATATTTTACCGTTTTTTATCAATATTTTAGTAGTTTTCCCATACACTTAGAGAAAGTGTTAAGAATTTTAAAAAATGAGCGCCTTTCAAATCATTTAGGTGTGATTTTTGATCTAAAATATTACTAATCGAAACTTTTAGACAAACGTTTCTATAGGAAAAAAGAATAAACATCATTGTAAAATCATAATCTTCTTCGCTTCGTTCAGAATTTAAAAATATTTGAATTATCACGTTTTCACAGATCTTACTTTAATAAAATTTTAAATTCTTGTTGTTATGAGCTAATAATTTAATACAATATTTCATAAATATAATTTATCTCATGTATATATTTATTATAATACAGCTCTCGCAGTAAATCTCAAGATTTCTTACTTTTTTAAATGTTGAAATTTGTAAAAAAATATTTTTTTACGTAAAATAACTTTGGTTTATCAATAAAAACCTAATACAACTCTCAGATTCTGAGAGAAGCGAAGAAATTAGTGTTTTTATAATAATGTTTATTTTTTAATTTCTTTTTCTGTTAACATTTTTTCGTATGGAAATACTCGCTAAAAAGTTTCGACCAGCCACTTTTTAAATCACGATTTGCTTCTAGATGGTATTTTTGAGATGATATTTTATGAGATTATCAATAGTTCTTTCCAAATTTGGAATAACTACCCAAAATTTGGTAAAATCGCCTTATAAACTATCATTTTTCAATCCAATTTTTGTGAAAGTTTAATTATAGATAGACAATAATATAAGAAATAATTTGGCTCAAGTAAGTTTTAAAAGCATAAAAAAAAATTTTTTTTTGTCATCAATTTTTTCCTGTTCTAAGTTAATAGTGGAATATAAAACTAGATAAAAAAAATTTTTTTTTTTTTTCGTAATAGTAACAAACATTATATTTTTGAAGTAAAATTGCCTTGCATTAATTGAAGCTACGCTTAGAATCATTTTACTGAAGAAATGATTAATTTTTTTTTTTTAATTCAATATACCTACTGAGAGTAACCCACGAAAAGAGCGAAGAATATCCATCGTACAAAGTATGCTCGGTTTTTAATTTTTGTCCATGATAGGTACTAAACATAAAACTGACTATTATTGTTGAGTATAATTAACAGAAATTACTCTCAAATTGTTTCATAGAAGAAGTTATTTATTATTTTTTTTTTAGAAGAATATTTACGGTGCGAAGTATGTCATGCTTTTTTTTCTACAGTAAATCATAATTTTAATTTTTCGTAGAAAAAAATACAATAAGTACCTCGCATAAAATTATTTTAAAGAAAACTTTCAAAGACGTATTATAGTATATACAAAACTATGTGATTGAAATTTTTTCAAAAAAGTGTATTATGAATTGGCTGCATACGAATTGTGTCCCTAAAAAGGAAAAAATACGTTTCGATAGTCGAATTGTGATCGCGGTTTTTACACAACACGTCCGAAATGCGTCCGCGGTTTGCCTGCGAAGGTTCCGAGTCGTGTCCTCAAGAATAATTGTAATTATATTTCTATATGTTTGGTGATAAACTTGTAGATAACCTCGACGTGGGGTCATTTCGGTAATGAAAACCCAAAATCGACTCCGCCAGCACAGGTTAGTTTACCGGGTGTTTGGACTACTCGCTATGCTCGCCGACGCCTCCGCTTCACTCCCCAAATCAAAAATATTATCGGCTTGCTGTGCAACGTGGGGGAATTTCGGCTTGATAATCGATTCGCGAGTGCAACGCGGGGACATTGTGGAAAAAACACACAAAAAAAAAAAAAAAAAAACAGGGCCACTGACAAAATTTATAAAGGTGTAAAGGTCCCGATTAGCATAATCTGAATATTAATCTACTAAAGAGCAATTATTGGTCAAGTGTAAAAAAATATTTATTCATTCATACTTTAAAAAGTATTTTTTACCACCCTTAAAATTACGTATATGGGCGCACAACATGATTAGAACATATTATAATTTTGTAAAAATAAAACATGATATAATTAGTTGGTATTTATATAATATTTTTATAAAATAATTATTTAAGTCAGTAACATTTTCTCAATCACTTTTGTTCTAAGTAAAAATTTAGTACCCCTTAAAATTTGTTACCCAGGGCAATTGTGTCCTCTCCTAAAGGGCGATGAACGTTTGGTCACATTGACCCTAAAGCCAACACGTTTGGGTACAAATAGACACAACGTTTGGACATATAAAATAAAAGGTATTTCATAATTTTACCTGGTAAATCAGAGTACGTTTGGGTACACATATCGTCGGTCTAATTAATTCGCAAAGGTCGTATCTCCTTTATTTTTAATTTTAGGATTATTTAATTATAAAATAGAGAAAAAAAACTGCGTCATATAAAACAATAAAATATTTAATATCATAATTGTATCCTCCGTAAAATTAATAATTAGAAATCGTCGTATCTTTGATGTATGATATGCCGTTGAAAAAGTCGTATCTCCATATAATTTGATAATGTAGGTATTAATATTATTATGTCTTGATATCAAAATAATGTTAAGTTTTTTGTTAATTATTTTTAAGTTTATTTCAAAGTATTTTTAGTTAACAATATTCTATAGAATAATATATGATAGTAGTACTAGATAAGTTAAGTAATCATTAAGAAATGTCATCTAGAAGTCAAAAGTTACTGGCATTAGCCAAAAATCCTAATTTTACTACTACTAATTCATCCAAACAAATTTCTAATGAACTCTTTAAAGTATCTGTTACTAACATGACTGTGCTTCCGAAAAATATGCAATCTTTTTCTGATGCTGTTAATACCAAAACCTCTATAACTTACAGACAGAAGATAACTTACAAGGTTTGTAATACACTGCTTTTTCTAACTTAATATAATAATATTTGTTTTTAACACAAATAATATTATGTTTTCTCTATAGATTTTGATGTTGATAAGTATATCACTGATAACTTAATCGAATTAGGCAGTGGATTAGAAAGCATTATGTACCCAAACGTTGTATTGATTTTTGGGGTCTGAAAAAACATGTACCTAAACCTGTGTTCCCAATCGTTCTCCCGAATCACAGGTAAAAATATTGTTTTGTGCCCAAACGTGTTACGGTCCTACTAAATATGTCACAGTCTACTCTTTACCCCACAGCTACGTTCTCCTTGTTTATGTTTTGCGGATCCTAATCGATTCGCGAGTGCATTCAAATCGAAAATAACTTTCGATATATTTTAAAAACCTTCTCGGGAGGGTGCTCGGGAATATCGAATGGAGTGGTTAGTAGTAAGTTTCAGTGCCGGATCTACAATTTACGTCACCTGGGGCACAACATAATATTAGCGTTCCTTTAAGTTACCAAAAAAAAAAATTTATTTCATATTATTTGAAATTTGCGCCCCTTCATGATTAGCGCCCGGGGCATGTGCCCCGGATTGCCCCCCCCTCAGATCCGGCACTGGTAAGTCTATTCTATTAGAAATAACGAATGTACAGTAAATTGTCCAAATTTTGTATGAAAACTTGCCCGAACAATGTATTAAAAGTTACAGGTGTTTATATAAATTTTGCTCAGATGATATGTAATATTTTTGGCGATTCACCCAAAATCCGATCAACTGTAATATGAAAAACGTTAACCCTAATTACACCGAACGCAAAGTGACTATTGTACATACTCCTTACCTTCTCGAATTCAAAATACATTATATCGTTCAAGTGATAAAATATTTTACAAAAATAAAAAATGAAATATCCATTAAAAACAAAAAAAAACACGGGATTTCATTTACATTTTCTTGGAACAGTAACAAATACAAAAGGGACAATTCCACAAATTCGGTTATTCCATAAACGTGTCAACACAATAGTTGACATTATTTAACAAATGTTTTGACAGCTGTCTGATGATAAATCACTGTTAATAATTGATCGTGACGAATATACATTTATATACGAACAATTATTCATTCGCAATTTAATCGTCTAAAAAAATAAAACAGTCAAATATCATTTACGTCTTACACAATTATAATTTATTTAATGAAAGTATAAAAAGCTAATATTACAGTTTACATGAAAAATAAAAAAGAAGTAATGTAGAGGTGATCAAAGATACGGTATGATCGAACATAATATGTTTACATGTCGTATATAATACTCATTACAAATATAAATAGCAATTCCAAATAGTTTAAGCTCATATGCCTAACACTATTGTTATATGACAAGAAAACTGCTATAATAAATCTAGTACAGTGGTTCTCAATCTTTTAGATTCTGAACGAAGTGAAAAACGTAGTGTTTTTACAATGATGTTTATATTTTTATTTTTTTTCTGTGAATACTTTTTCGAGTGGATTTACTTGTCCAAAAGTCTCGATCAGTAACTTTTTGAAACCGGATTTGTCTTTAGTTGGTACTTTAAAGAGGTCTATTTTTGAACGTCTCAATTTTTCAATTTTTTTTTTTTTTTTGGAAAAACCTACCCAAAATTGTATAAAAAAAGACTTGATAACCAACATTTTTTGGTCCAAACTATATGAAAATTGAAATATAGATAGATAATAATATGAAAAATATTTTGACGCAAGAAAATTTTGAAAATATGAAAAAAAAATGTTGGACATTTTTCTAAATGTCTTATACTATCTTTGTTTTACTTTACTTCACTTATTTTTGTTTTACTTAATTTTACTTTACTTTTTTTTATTCAATTAATAAAGAAAAAGAAAAAAGACAATTTTACTAAAAATAAAATAATTTAAAGAGTAAAAAAATGTTAGAAAAAAATTCCCAAATTTTTTTTTACGTTTTTAAATTTTCATAAAATTTGGATTAAAAAAAAGATAGTTTTCGAGTTTTTTTGGTCAATTTTTGGGTAGTTTTTCCCAAATTTTGAAAAAATAATTTTGAATTTTGAAAATTGCCTCTTAAATGTATTATCTAGTTTTCGAGCAACTCCGATTTCAAAAAGTTACTGGTTGACACTTTTGGACAAGTATTTATCTACAAAAACTTGTGTGCATAAAAAATAAAAAATAAAAATAAATAAACATCATTGTAAAAATATTAGATTATTTACTTCATTCAGAAACTAAAATACGTTTAAGTATTACATGTGTTTTCATACTTCATTGTTAAAATTAACTATTAAATGGTATTCAAGTTTTTCTTCGATGAAACTTTGGCATCAATCTGTTAGTATAAATGCTTTTATTTCGAAAATTACCGTTTAAAATCAACTGAAGTTATATGAACATATTTTAAAAAGATTAAAAGCACTGGGTCTTGATGTGTTCCATCTAGTTGAATATTATCAATTTTACGTATGTAATACTCGTAGACCTTTGATTTTGAAGAAAAAAATATATTTTGTTTTTTTATGTTTCCTCTTTAATAAGTTAATAATATTTATTTTTCCTTCTAATTAATTAACTAAAGAAATGTTATCGGATAAAGGCAAATTTTGACTTTCTAGTTTTTTAATAAACTAAAATTAAAATTAAATTATTATTTTAACTAAAAGTGACAAATGAATAAATTATTATAATGAGATAATTTATTCACAACATTGGAATTTTATAAAGCATTTCGCGTAATATGAAACAGCAATTATTCATAACCCTACTTTGTTAATACTGGAACGGGAGGTAAAGGAGAAGTTTCCATTTCACCTTTGAAAAATGAAATCCTCCTAGGTGATTTTAAAAAAGATATTTTTACCATTGTTGATTTAAATATTGATATTTGGAAATTATTCCTCAAACTTTTTCGGAAAAATGTTAAAAGCATAGGCAATACAAGTCACATGTACTATATTAGAATAAAACAACTTCAACGATTTTCCTGATTTTATCGTGTATGTGCAGTGTCTGTCAATAAGAGTAATATGCCTCTTTCCTTGCCTACATAGGTTCATTATAATTTTAATAGCTGTATCTATGAATTTACTAATAGTTTCATTCAAATTTTTTAATTGACAATACGAATAATACGATAGTACTTAACTATAGAACCGTTAACTAAATTTTCATTTCATATCCTGTAGGTATTAAAAAATAATATTATTTGCAACTAGAAAACGAAAAGTCGTTTAAGATAAGATAGGTACATCATATATGATATAATACGTATTTTAAATTAAGACAGCTGTTTTTATAAATTATAATTTCTCAATTATTAAGAGCCATGTTAATAATTAATGACCGAAATCGTAGTACCACATTATTTTCATTGAAGTATGCAATAAATATGAATTTACAAGTCAAATATTCATTGACGATCAAATATGTAAAAATATGTAAAATTAGATTTTAGTAAGATTCCAGTTAATATTATTCGTCAAGATTATAAATAAAAATCAAAAACTTTGCGTAGGAGAAAAACATGCAAAATCATACACAAATCCGTGCTCTACTCATAAGTATTACTAATGGTACTGAAAAATACCGGGAATCGTAAGTTAACCTCTTTCTTTTATATTCGTTTTAAGTTAGAATTTGTATAAAACTGGTTATTTTTAACATGATGATTTTTTTTCAATCAAAACCTAATGAAACATTTAATTCTAAATTTTGTAGAAATATTCTTTTACCAACATATGTCTCACGTGTTTTTTTACACGGTTTGTAATTTTCATGGAAGATGGCTCAATGAATAAAATTAGATCTATGACTTGAATGACAGTTAATTCAAATAATCGTCGATTTATTTTATATAACTTATTATAGAAAATTGATCATTTACATGAATAATGGTTAGATGGATATAGATTATTTTGGATAATAATTGATTTTTATTTCAAGTCTTTTTTGGAGGTTTTCAAAAATCTCACGACCCCAACTTATAATTTGAAGAAAATTGATAATATTCTTGGGTTTTTTTTGTTTTGTTTTGTTTTACGGGGCATGTAAACTTATTCGTAAAGATAAAACTATTATATATATATATATATATATATATATATATAAAATAAAAAAAATAGTAATAAATATCACACCCTTGTTAAGAAGTCTGAATCCTCTCCTAGGTTGGAAAACACGGGATTATTAAATGGTAGGCGAATATCTTTAACGAAATTTGTTCGGTAAGTAGGGCATACACTTCAAAGTGGGCCGACAGATTAATAAACATCCACTTTAAAGTGATCCGAGGAGAGACAGACGTCCGTTGCAGAAAATTATCCGTACGAAGAGGCGTGAAATCCAGAGTGAAATCCACCGGAACCGCGTCGTCTAGACGTACAATAACGCTAAGAGCACTTACCGTTGACGGGATCTTCCCACAAATTGGCGATCTTAGCTATGAACGGCAAGTCGTTTTTACGAGATCCCGACTTCAGAAGCACGCAGTCTCTTGCGTATATCGTGTCTCCTTGCATGTGACGCATACATGGGTAACATTTCCTCAACACCGGCGAGTCGTCACTCTGCACAGCAACAAAAAAACGTGTATTTTTAATAATATTATTATTACTAGATATTTGTTGTGCATTCGATTTTAGTGACACATTTAAGGCAGGGCATAAGGGATAACATTTGCGAAGAGAAATATTTTTAGAATTTTTAGATACTGATCGAAGTGAAGGAGCTAGTGTTTTTACAATAATGTTATGAGGTGCTTAGATGATAGGATGTTTAATGTCCCGAATTTGCCTATGCGTATAACATGATTAAAATAAAACAAAAAGTAGTAAAATACCAGTGTTCGGAACGTTTACATAAACTCGTTCACGTTCACGTTCAATATGTAATAAAAAAAGTAACTTGTTCACGTTCTATTTGAAAAAAAAAAAAAACGATTGAAGTTTACGCATCATTTACACAATATTAACGTACGTTCATGAACGATGTTCTTTCCAAACACTGTTAAATATTATATATTATGCGTGTGTATGAAAATTGGCTGAAATTGATTATTATAATAATTAAATGTCAATAAACTTTATAATTCGTGTTTTAAAATTGTACCGTGAACAAAGTCTTTAAGAACCGTATAAAATTTCAAAAACATCGCAATGAATGAAATATTCTAAATGCGGTACTGCATAAAATGTCTCACTAACGATACCCCGTTGTAATGCATATCATTGTCGCCAGCAGTGCATAATCATAACAATAATAAAATATAAATTATTATTTATTATATGCGAGGGTTTGTTTTTATGAACATACTTCTAGGTAAATGGCCCGTTTGAACGGCTTGCCCTGCCACATCCATCCGTTCGACCACCTGGGCGCCAGTTCTTGGTTCTTGAGCCGAGACAGCTGCGCAAATTCATCGCGCATCCGCTGCTCTAGCTCTCTTTTCATCGAGTCTGCAATAGAAATTACAAATGAACACCAGGTTTTTAAAAAGAAAATTATATATTCGATAAGCAAATGCAATAACTTTTGTTTTAGTAATACTTTTCATTATTAAAGAAAAAATATAAAAAAAGAAAGCCAGACATACTTCGCACCACGGGTCAGATACTCTTGATGGGTGTGTAGAACTTTAAAGAAACGATAAGTCATTTGTTCAATAAGACGATTCTGAACGAAGGAAATCAATAATATAAACAACAATAATAGTTGTCAGTTTTAACACACCTACATAAAGTATTTGACCCGAAGAGAGAAGAATATATGTGGTGCGTAGTATTACTTTACTTTACTTTTTTTTATCAAATTAATAAAGAAAGAAAAAAAAAAATTAAATGAGAAAAAAAGCGTTAGAAAAATTTCCAAAATTTGTTTTTCACATTTTCTAAATTTTCTTGCGCCAAAATGTTTCATATACTATTGTCTATATACGTATGTTTCAATACTCATAAAGTTTGGATTAAAAAATGATGGTTTTTGAATCTTTTTTGTCAAATTTTGAGTAGTTTCTCCTCCAAATAAAATTGAAGAATTGAGAAATTCAAAAAAATGACCTCTTTAAAGTACCAACTAGAGGCAAATCCGGTTTTAAAAAGTTGCTGATCGAGACTTTTGGACAAGTAGATTCACACTAAAAAGTGTTTACAGAAAAAAAAAAAAATAAACTTCAATGTAAAAACACTAGCTTCTTCACTTCGTTCAGAATCTAAAAGAAAAATTGAATTATTATTAAATTATTTCCGAACTTAAAAAAATCGTAGAAAATTGAACGCATTAACCTTTATTAGAGATTGAAGCACCAATAAATTTCTTAAAATCAGATTCATAAAATAGTTATTTTGAATTTTTTTTTAAAAACTGTTGTATATAATTTTAAATTTTGGGACCTAAAAAAAATAAATATGCGTTATTGCTATAGCAGTGTTGAAATAATAATAATAAAAATAATAAAAAATGTTAAAAATGACTGCATTTGTCAAATCGTACAAGGACACACTGTATATATATATGTATATTCGTTCTACCGCATGATAATATCAAAATAATAAAAACAATAAGATTATTGTGCGCTTACCGGTCATTTCTTTTTTGTTTCCACCATTTTTCCGGTCTTTTCGGCCTTTTTTGGTTTTTTTCGACACACCTTTTTTCTTCACGAAAGCCTCGCAGATCATATCATCGCCATCGCTCTCGTCCGTCAACACCGACCTCAAGATTTCTTCGGAAATGCTTTCTTCCAGTTTCTCTTGTTCGGTTCTGACGTCCGTTATCGATTTTACACTGTTTTTCCGCATAATCGTTATGGGCGGTTCGTCTTCTGTGGTCGTCGTCGTCGTCGTCGTCGTCGTGGGTTTAGTTGTCGTATCTTCTTCTTCATCGTTTTCGCCACAGTCTTGCGCTGCTGCGGCGGCGGCGGTGGCGGCAACAAGGTCATTGCCGCCGTCGTCGTCAATTATTTCTACGATTTCTTCTTGGATTTTCGTTTTTTTCGCCAAGACGATTTGCATGGGATTGGGCTTCTTTCTTTTCGCCGATCCCTTCACTATTTTCTCGCCGTCATTATTGTTGCCAATAACGTTGTTATTGTCGATGTTATTGTTGTTGACGGGTACGTTGCAGCAGACAGTAGTCGTCACTCCTTCGCGGCATTCCCGCGGCTTGGTCGACAGATCAATGGTGCGATGTCCGTCGTCGTCGTCTCCTTCGCAAGCCGACACGGAATCGCCGTCCTCGCTGGCCATGTCCACCTTGAGCGTGTAAAAGGATTGCGACTGCGCCGGCTCGTCGTCGACCGGTTCGATTTTCGGGACGATGTCCAGATGGTCCAGGCCCATGACGGACTGGCTGAGCACTTTGCCGATGGCCAACAGGCCGGTGGTGTCGCATTTCTCTTCGGCGCAGGTGTTCCACTCGGAGGTGGGGTTCTTGGCGGCCAGCATGGCGGGCGACTGGGGCGCAAGGTGTTGCACGGACGCGCGGGCCGGGCTCAGCGGGCTCATGCACCAAGGGACTTGTTTGTTCGGGCTGCCGGACGAGGCGGACCGCGGGGGTCCGGGAACGCCGGCGCTACCCCTGGCTGGGCTGGGCGGCCCGTGGGCCCGCGGCGGTTCTTGTGGTAAGGCCAGTGCCACTGGCGGAAGCGTAACTACTGTCGAATGATGTTTCGGCCCCTTACTGACTGCACCAGTAAGCGGGCCAGTATGGACGTTTTTTGGATTGGGACACGATTGCATTGGGCATGGACACGAGTGGTACGTTGGGTCTACGTAGGTGCGAGGGGGCACCGGCGAGTAGCACGATGGACCCGGTGGCGCACCGTACGGCGAGTAGTAAAGCGACTGCGGTGCTGCGTACGCGTCTGGCGGCGGCGGCGGCAGCTGTTGGTGGTGCTGCGGCTGCTGCTGCTGCTGTGGCGGTTGAGGCGGATGGTGATCCGGCCGATCACCGGGCCTGGCGGCTACCAACATCTGTTGCTGCTGCTGGTGTCCAGGCGACCCAGGAGGGGCGGGCGGCGGGCCGGGCGGCGGACCGTAGTACTCGTGGTAGTATGTGGGCGGTCCGCCGGCGGTCACGTACGGCGGTGCAGCGGGTGGCCGTCTGTGGTGGAACGGTATGTGGTGGTATGGTGAGCTCCGACTGTGGTGAAAATAGCCGGGCTGGTGGTGCGGTCCACCGGGGAACGCGCAAGGGTTGCTCGGCTCCGGCAGGTAGTGGTGAGCGGGCACCTGGGGCACCTGCGGTGGGTACTGCAGACTGGCCGAAGCCGGAGGCGACGGGTAGTATGACGGTTGCAGCGGCGGTGGGTGGTATTGGCCCTGGGGCGCGTACCGGTACCCGGGTGGCGTGGGCACTGACGTTGACCTGATCGGCACCACTTCGGTGTCGGACGATTCCGCCTGTGCTGGTGCGGCCGTACCGGCCGACGACGGCGGCGTGGGCACCAGTGGCGGGGCCAGCGGTGATTGTTTCACGTGCAATGGATGGTGCAAATGCACGTGGTGCGGCACCAGGTGGTGGCTGATCAACGGTCCAGCCGGCTGATAATAACCTGCGAATCGAAAATAAATAAACGTTATATTTCACGGCATATAAATGCCATGATAAGCGTTGCGAATAATAATATTGATTAAATTCTAATTATTATTATAATAGGTAAATAATGTGATAATAACTCATATATGTATTTATTTGCTTTTAATTTTGTTCCTCCTGGTAATTATAAAATAAACATGTAGTATAATAATTATGTGTCTCAGTAAGAGATATCAAAAATATTCACCAGTCGTCAGTGTGGTAAAATCGATGCAATAAAATATATAAACATCATCTATTATATTAATATTATCAGTGAATAAGAATAAAAAATAATATTAATAGAATATTATTTAACGCATAACTCTGTCACTGTATCAATCGACGCGCTATTGAATTTATGCCGGTTAAATTTATTATACCGTATACGTTATATTGCAATATTGTTTGCTTGTGCAATAAAGTTAAACCATATTGATTATATCAACGGTAAAGCATAACGACAATATATTCCGCGGGACGACGATCGATTTGGACGAACGCGATACGGGAGAAGAACCGAGGCGGTGTCTTCCGCGAAATAACATTTTCTATTTTTTATTTTTTTTCACTTTTTTTTTAATACTTACATAACATACTTTACATTACGTGTGTTAAATACGTATACACTGAAAACCGTTCGCGCATCGTACGATTGACGATTGGCTTTTTTTTTTTGCATGCCATAATCACAGAAAAGAAAGAAATGCTGCAGCTTATTATGTAGTATTATAGGTAAATTATTTGTTTTTATTATTTTTCAAAGATTTTCTCCATAATATTATCTAAAAACAGTATTGTCTTGACAAGCCTACGTACACTATTATTGTTATAATACGGAATAATACGTCAGAATATTGCACGGGGTGGAATTAGTATATCGTGATTATCATTGCAACAACCAAGCGTTATTTTTTTTTTTTTTTAGAAAAGACGAAAAACTGATTAATTTATGTACGTGAGGCTTGTTACCGGAAAAAATAATGAAAATAACGCAATACACTTTATCACACGAAATCTGTCATTTATTGCGGAAAATACTTAACAAAACGAATCGTTGCGCGTCGTACAGAAAATAACTGACAAAAAAAAAATAAAATCACAAAGTCACGTTTTAATATTAAATACAAACACAATACCGAGCACAATACTGAAAAAACGACATGACGGTGGTGAATGAAACTGAACCGTCAAAAACACGTCGAGACGTACGAAATAATAATTATAATAATAATACTCGTAATAAAAGACTAGTTGATATATTATTACGATGATATATATCAGGGGTGGCCAAATTGTGGTTCGCGAGCCACATGTGGCTCTCGTCATAGTTAAATGTGGCTCGCATTTTTTATTGATCACAGTTTTTTTGATTTTAAATAATTACGGCCTCAAGTGCGTGAAAATAGAATTTTAAAAACTAAATAAGATTTCTTCATTTGTACGAATGAATATTTACTATTTTTGAATCGCTGTAATTTTTTCATTTACTTTATTTTCGTGAGCTTAAAATCTGGGTTTTTATTGACGTGAGATTGGCTCGAAGTTATTTTTTAAGATGATGTGTTTAGTTTAATTTGAATGACATTTAGATTTGTTTATTTTCACTGTCCAATAAAGCGATTCACAAGAATAATATGTCATTCCGAAAATCGATTATTTTAAATTCTGTGCACAGTTATTAATTTTTGGGTTTTTTAAAACTGAGACATGGCTAACAAAAATCGACAATAGAGCGACACGTCCGTTTTCAATGACATTAATTAAAAATAGATTCAAAAGACATTTTCGGCTCTTTATATAATTTTATTTACGGCATCATGCGGCTCGTGAACATATTCACGTTGGCTACCCCTGATATAAATACGTATGACGACGCGCGAGCTACAGACGAACCGCAGCAGCAGTGGTGCAGGACAAAAGGACACCGCACACCACGTGGAAGTCGACGAGACGACAACTACACGGACACGTTTTTATTATTATATTGTTGACCCGGACCGGTTTTAATCGGACCGAATTAGTATATTGTGTGTACTTTTATTATTATACACTTAATAATCGGTTTTCGTATACAACAGCTTCACCGCAATCGGACAATTAAAATCTCGTATAACGAGTTGTTCCCCTTGTAAACCAGGCGCGCGCGTGTTGTTTTTACTTGTTATTATTTATTTCCAGTCGCACCAATAACGTAATAATTATTAGCAGCTGTGGCGATCGGTGCTGTCACATAATATTATGTGGGGGTACACGATCGATGTATATTGTGTTATCCGCGTGTGAGCGCGACGTTTTGAGGTATAATAATATTATTGTATTCTACACGAGATACGGGTGAATAAAATCTAAGCTATCACCACCACTGTGTGTAAGTGGCGACGAGGAATTTTCGCCCCGCATGACCAGACCCCTAGCTATATTGGTGTTTGGGGGGGGGGGCAAGAAGCGGCATTTTCCTTCTCCCAAAAACCCAATAATCGTCGCCACCTATAAAAATTCCCACGACTGCTACCACGGCAAGTGGTGGTGTGTACTCGTTCATTTCACCGGCTATAGGGGTGGTAGCGTAAACGTATTGGTGGTTAGTGGGAGGTACTTTTGCAGCTGAATATCGTTTTATCAAAAGTAGCTAAAAAAATACCCTACCCACCACCAAGAACTCGGAAACGTCCACCCGAGAATTCGGTTTGGTTACGGGTCTGTGGTATATGAGGGTAGAACACGGACCTGAATTGACACACTGGTTTTAGAAAGGCGCAATAGCACAATTTTAGAAGTTTTTTTATACCAATGGTTAAATAACCAAAAATTATTCGCAAAAATGTAGAATATTAAACGTTCTTCTTTTTGATGTTTAAATTTAAGTCGAGTTTCCTCCAGATACTCGTATAATAAGGTTTCATTGAAATTATATAATTAGGGTACTGACATTAGAATTTTCAAAGAAAAAAAAAAATTGTAAAAACGTTTCTTTTCATTATTATCGTATTTTTCGTTCACAACTCATAGTCAATCTATTTTTCTCCTTCAAAAATTATGTCAACACGATAACATATGGCCGGTGCACGAGAGATGACTCATTGAAACACGACATACATTTTAGATACACTTTATACAGATATTATGCTGTAGAACCAACGCGACGGAATCGTTGCACAGAAAGAATTATTTTTTTCATTTATAATCTATCGCCTGGCGCATTAACTTGTAAAATTAATTTAGGTATGTGGCCATAGTTGCACGGTATAGACATATTATAATATGTTGTATTGATAAACAGCAAATCATGTTATAGTGTGATCGTTGTGACGCATTTTTTAAAATCAAAATTAAAGACACGCGCGAAATGCTCGTTGAAAAGAGATAGTGTGGGACATACTCTTATACTCGATCAGTCCAATAATCGCCAACTGTCTGCACATTATAGTATAGACTGCGCGATATTGATGACAACGATTTTATATTCAATCTCAGACGAAGGCGGGTATATTTGTATATCAATATGTCGGTCAACCTATCTTCACAGTCCAAATGAAAAGAAAATATCACCTCCATCGAATGTGCGTCAAGAGTAAATTTGTCGCAAATTTTCGCATGCAGTCTAATATTTGTCTGTTGAATGCCCAGTTAAAATATTTGAATGAAAATTACGCCGCGCAAACATCATTGTACAGAGGATTATAGGATCGATTGTTTATAAAATATATTATACGCAACCGTTTTCGATATAATAATGCGCATAATAATATTATCGTATTCGGTAAATTATTGTACATTGAACGGAGTCTGCGCTACGGCACAATGGTATAATAATAACGGTAGGTCAACCAAACTGAACTGTTTAATTCTCGTTTCTAAGAAACGCCAAGGCTCTAGAAAACATCGTACGAGCGTTGAATATAATGATCAATACCACGTTATTTGATTATACTTGGTTATTAACACCCTGAAGAGTAATATATAATATTTGATAAAATCAGGGTTGTAATAAATCCTTAATTATGAAATCTTTTGACTTTTTCAGGTTTTCGTTGAAATTTTATAAAATTTCCAGAATTAAATAAATATAATAAATACATATTTATTGTGTGGATAAAAAAAACCTCAACTAAATTCCTCAAATTCGGTCGTTCTTGTTCGTAGAATACGTGTCCAAAACAATTAATATTGAAACCTATTTGTTTTTAGATAAAATTGGTATAGATTCAAATTCTAGAAAATGTATAATTTAATGTTGAATCCTCAGACATTTCAAGGTTTTCCCCGACTCTTCCTAGGTTTTTCAAACTGGTGCACCTCTAATAATAATAACTGCCAAAACGCCTAAAATAAAATATATTTTATCGCACAAAAGTGTGAAATTCTCGAAATGCTCCGAGTGCGTAAGAAGTTGTTTTTTCATTGTACGTACTACGACGATGTACTTTACAGACCGAAATGACTTCACCGATGCAGATGCGTCTCGACGAGAGTGTTTAACCGTTTTCGAGGACTTTACGTCTCGCCGAGTGCACTGATAATGCACCTATATGACGGACGTTCTATTCACTATTACACGTCGTACTGACTTCGCGCGCGTTGACTTTTCGTCGTCATGTCACTGCTGTACAATATTATTATACAGGTATAATTTATACACGTGCACACGCGTACCATTGTGCGCGGACCATTGTTCATTGGTCGACAATTAATATAAACCGATTAAAAAGTCTGTCGTTCACGTTTACACACACACATACACGTGGACACGCGTTGACAACAGCAAGTGGCACTTCACACGCGCAGACACGGTAAATCCTTCCAACGTAGATAGTTTCAAATCGTTCGATAATTTACGTTGAAAGCCGAGTCGTTCGTGCGAACACACACACATACACGTTCTCGTTTGACCCTATTTTTTCACACATACACACACCGGAAAATATATGTACCTATATGCGTAGCACGCGATTTTTTTCAAATAGTTTTAAGTTCCAAACGTTTGGATATTGGCAAGTATTAATTACATAAATGGACAACGCGTTATGGTTGACGCATGCGTTTAATCATAATCAATGACATATTGTTATTATATTATTCAGGTATATAATGCGGTTTATACAAACGCACGTCATGATGGTGCCTATTTTTTTCATAATATACGTGGTACACAAGCGTTCCCTTAAACCAGAATCGATACCAATATTTTTATATAATTATTATTTTACGCAAATTTAAAAAAAAAGTTAATATTCGAGTAGTTTATGGAAACTATTAAAATTTATCGTTTACTCCCGATGAGCTTCTTTGGACAGAAAATATGTGTTATATAAATGTACCTTTGGGGAGGGGGGATGTTCTACACCAGGTTTTTCTGTATACAGGTATAACATTATATATATAGAGGTTTCGATGACTAAATTTAAGTTTTTCTGTATAAACGTACTATATATATATATATATATAGGTTTCGATGATTAGATTTTAGATTCTGAGTGAAGTGAAAAAGCTAATGTTCTTACAATAATGTTTATTTTCTTTTAACACTTTTTTTGTATGGAAATACTTATACAAAAGTCTCGACTTTTTGAAATCGAATTTGTCTCTAAATGGTACTTTAAGGAGGTAATTTCTCAATTTTCTTTTGGGAAAAACTACCTAAATTTTTTAAAAAATGTTTTTTATCATATCAATATATACTATTTTATTTTTTTGACGTCAGAGTGCTGTAACCACGGTCTTGGAAAATAAAAAATATAACATTTCTTAAGTAATTAAGTGTGGTATTTCATACAAAGGTATATGCCCAAACTCAATGCGTTAGGTTTATAACACGGTTATCTACTGTGGTTTATAATAATATCTTACAGACTGTTTTACGTCTTAAACGATACATGAGTAGTAAATATAATATGCAACGACGTAATTTCACGGCCAATTAATTTCAGCTTACAGATTATGTACAGTATAATAATATTTTAATCGAGGATGAAAAAAATTACGTTTAACTATAGAAAATAAAAATAAAAAAATTGTCACGTCATACTCAGTGTTTTGTCGTATTATAATAAATTAAAAGTCAATAAAATGATCGAGAACAAACGCCATAGATACTACTATACGTATCTATTTAAATAAGGTACCTGTAAAATGTTTTGAATATTTATGTGACGGAAATATATTATATAAAAAACACTCTTAGCCCGCACGCGCACCATACATTATAGGCATGACATCCGTCGTCGTCGTCGTCGTCGTATATACACTTGGGGGGTCGCACTGCGATAATAATCGATTTATCAACGCGTACACGTTTTTATCATGACGGTTTAGTGGTGGCTGTAGCGGCGATGATGACGTAGAACCGACGACTATTATAGAGCGTGTAAAATGTGTTTTGTAAACAAAGTGAGGAGGACTTTCGGGGAAAGACTGTGAAAAAGTACAACGTAAAAAAATTGTGAAATTGAGGTGAAAAAAAATACCGAAATAACCGTGAAAAAAAAAATGGCCGTGAGAGCACCAGCTATGATCCACACTACGACTACACGTAAACACGACAACACACATATTATTATTATTATTATATACGTACTGAATTAGGAACGATATAATAATATATTTACTACACATTCCGTTCTCGCGTTTCGCGTGCACATACGTCAACGAGCAACAATAATACGTACCTATATATATATATATATATAATATAATAATAATAAAAATGGTATAAATTCTAGTTGGCTTAGAGAAACTTATTAACTCGGTCTTACGCGAAATTGTTTGTCATTACCGTACCGTTGGCAAGAACCGTTGTTGTTGTTTGGCAATCGGGCCAAAACGCAGTATCATTTTGCGCATTCACACACAGAGCCGTGCCCGATCTCTGGTAGTCTGGTGGTCAAGTCCTACGCCGACGGTTCTTCCTAATATTGGATATATTATTATAACGCATGTATCGCTGTCGCGCCATGGTGCAAAGTGAACAATATTTCGCGAATTGTGTTAGACTACAGTAAAACTTCATTGCAAAACTACGTTCAAAATTTAGTACTGCAAGAATACTGAAAAACGGTGATCGAGTAGAGACGAATGTCGAAAGAGTCGACAAAACTTGTATTATTATTGATAACTAATCAATATTGATAGTATACAGTAGGTATATAAAGAGTCAAACACACTTAAAATGTAAACAATATATACTTAGTACACCAAACATGTATGCAAATAAATAAATAATAAAATGGAAGGAAATAAACGTGAACACCAATTTCAAATATTGTGTTACATAAAAACAAAGAACAGTATAAAAAAACATTCTTTGCTCCTCACGTAGGATACACTAGGTGGGTGTATTGAATTTTAAAGAAACGATAACGATTCTTGGAACTAACCTTTATGAAAATTTAACTGAGAGGAGAAAAATACGTAAGGAATCTTTTGATAGAAAATTATTTCTATACGATGAAAAAATTTAAAATGTCATTAGAAAAATCATACAAAACCAAGAAACTCACTATTATCAAAATTTGATAAGAGTAGTAAAATGTTTTCAGTTTGTTATTACTACACTATTGTTAATAATGGATTCAAGTTTAAAGTTACTTTTGTTATTAGGTTTTAGAGTTATTATTAAATTACTAAAGCTGATTTCATGAAAATCTTTAGTTAACACGGCATATTTTACTGTTTTAACTCAATTTTTCGATTGTTTTTCTTTATGACCGGTAAAACTATAATAGAACCTCGACTGAGCGTGTCTCTAATATCGGCGATGGTAATTAACCACGCTTACTACTCCGAAAATTTTTAAGTACCAACAGAAAATTTATAGGCTATTGAACTTGCGTTAAGAACAATAATGATAATTAAATAAGAAATGTGTAATAAATAAGTGAAGTACGGAAAATCATTTTAAACTGCAAAAAATAAAGATTGATTTATATTACGAGGCTTGACAACTTTAGAGCATGAAAATGTACACATATATGCATATAATACTGTTACACATTTGAAC